>JANIJF010000209.1:66210560-66223581 GCA_024520955.1 Erythroxylum bequaertii | reverse complement strand
GATACTTATGCAACAGGGAACAAGATCTTCTGTCCAGTTTTATGGTGTCTTATTGTGTCCAGTGAATCTCAACCATTCATTTATGCGGGTCTCGCGTGGGTTCGACATAAATAAACGTGGAGCCCACATAAATGAATGGCTAAAATTTATTGGACACAATAAGACACCATAAAAACTAGATAGAAGATCTGGAATCATGCAATAAATGAATGTACACAGTTTTAGGAATATCTAGACATATACTATAGGAAATAAAACATTGTGATTCAATAAAAAGCATATTATTTATTCACATAAGTATCCATAATTTAAATTAGAGCAGTTACGTTTTGTTGTTGAACAATTTAAATATAAAAATATTTTAAAAAAATCTCAACATTTAAAGTAATTCTAAAAATTATTAAATTATCAAACATAATTCTATTCTTCTATCCAATTATTTATAAAGATTGAGATTTATGCCCAGATTTGCTCTGAATGGTTTGGTTCGAATTAGTTGGAATTCGAGCGATAATCATAAGCTTTTTTGTTTACTTTTTAATCTTTCGAGTCTAATTCTATAAAGGCTACTATTTTTTAATTCATATTAAATTAATTTAAAAAACAAACTTAGTCTTAAGGATGACAATAGATTGGACAGACCAAGCTGAGGCAACTTTTGTCTAGACCTGAACTTAATTCAACTAATTTTTTTTACAAAACAACATCATTTTTTTGCATAGTTATCGATCAACCTTAGGCTTGGCTCGTTGATCTCGGGTTGGACGAGCCCAAATATCATCCTTACTTGATCCGGTCCAATCGAACTTTAAGCCATCCGTACTTAATCAAGTGAGCTAGAGTCACAAGTCTCGAACTCGTTTGATCTCATATCGAACTTGGACCCTTATAAAAATGTCCCTGGTCCGACCTGATACCATCCTTAATGAATCATTCTAAGAATGTAAGCCAAGTCTATTATATTAAAATTTTAGATCACTTATGATTATTTTCAATTATGAACTCCATAAGTGTTTGTCCCCTGTGCTGCCCGCTAAGCATAATTTATACTCTTCCATAGCACACATCAAGAAGAACTAAAAAAATTAATTTCAAAAAAAAAAGAAGAACTAAAAATTCCACGTGTCAAGCGTCAACCTTGTATTGCCACCATTCAATGTGAATCCTCTCTCCTAATTAAATATAATAAATTAATATTATAATTAATTAACTTAATTTTAATTCATTTAATTAAAATATTTAAATAATATTATTTACCAAACAATTTAAAATTTTGTGTAATATTAAAATAAAAATAAAAAAAAAGCAGAAAAGAACATGCACCCGTGAATGGCGCCTTCTTTCACCACCTTTCGTGATCAAGAGAAAGTCTCCATTTTTTTTTTGTTCTTTCTTCTTTAGTAAGAAAGTCGTCTTCTTCTTGCAGTTTTCAATATTCATCTTCTTTAACTCCAATCCTCTGCAAGCGGTAACGTTTCTTGTTCAACTTTCTCCGCCAATGGAAAATCTGATACCGTTAACGTGTCCTTGTCTCATTGGAAATTGACCCTTATTATCCCGACAATCACACCTAGCAAAACGGATTCTTGTTCTCTTTCTTGCGATTCTCGACCCTTTTTTGTTTCTGGGACATGACGCGAACCTTCTCCGTTCACACCTTAATCCGTTGACCTAAGAAATGAATAATCTTCGATACCCTTCAGGCATCTTTCGAAGTTGGTTCTTTTGATCGCGTTTCATAAAGATTGCATCTTTAGGAGTTTGTTTCTTTGTTTTGATCGAACTGTCTGTCATGCATGGATTGCGAGAAACAGAACTTGGGTGGTTCTGTGACGAGGTTGTCTTGGTCTCCGCTTCTTGTCTTGATCACCCTTGTAGCGCTCTTGTCGCTTCAACTCACGACCACAACGTTTGAACCGGCACGGTTGTTATGGGGCAGGTCTTCGGAGGCCGATGTTTCCGGTGGTGAAGTTAGAAAAAGCTGCGTCAGGTTCTACGGAGGGTTGCCTGAGAGAAAAGTTGTCATGTCGGTAGAGGATTTTGGTGGGGTCGGTGACGGCACGACGTCGAATACGGAGGTGTTTCGGAGAGCGGTCCGACACATGCAACAGTTCGGTGGCGGGGGTGGGTCACAGCTGAATGTGCCCAAAGGCCGGTGGCTCACCGGGAGTTTTAATTTAACCAGTAATTTCACATTATTCCTTGAGGAAGGTGCATTTATTTTAGGTTCTCAGGTCAGTATCGGATTTGATTCCTTTTTCCTATATTTGTCTCTTCTTCTCTAGACATGAATGTGTTTAAAGACGCCATTTTTGGTTCTTGTGGTTCATAATCTGATATTAAAAGTTTAGAACTTTATCCAGTAAAGGTCCTTCCACCAAGCCATAAAGAGCAATGAGGTTGGTCTTTGTTGGGAAAGGAAAGGAAATGGAAAAGTTTGAGAGTCTCTTAATAGGGATACACATCCATATATTTTTCATAGGATTGTAATATTTAGTGTCACAAAATGAAGGTTGTGATGTATTTGAGAATTTACAGTTTTGTCCGGTAACATAAACCACAAAAGACTTAGCAACTTTTGTTAAATTTGCTGGCCTCTTGTGAGTGAATTCTTCAGTCTAATGTGGTTGAATGGCAGGACCCTAAGGAGTGGCCTCTAGTGGAGCCATTGCTTTCTTATGGAAGAGGGAGGGAGAGATTAGGGGCAAGGCATATCAGTCTTATCCATGGAAATGGTCTAACTGATGTTGTCATCACAGGTATTTTTGGCCTCTCATCTTGATTCTAAGAGTCATGCCAATTATGTCCACAAGTTTCTGATTATTTGCTAAAAGTTTATGGGAAGAATTCCTCACATAGATTAAAATTATTAAGTTTCAATACTACATTTTGGAGTTGTGAATAGACAAAAAACTCGATTTGTATGGTAACTGGACAATATAAGGAGATAAATGATAGTTTTCAAAGTATAAGAATTGAGATAAAAAGAATCGGATCACACTAATGACTTTGTTAATGGATATTGGAGGTTGTTTCTTTCAAATTTTATGTTGGCACATATATTCATTCCTCTTACATTTGTACTGGTATATATTCATTCCTCTTTTAGCTAGCCTCCTTTATATAAACAACAACAACAAAAACGTCTCAGTAGGAATCTTGGTGAGATGCGGGGTCTGGGAGCTAGCTTCCTTTTGTACGATTCCTTTAAATTAAGATAGCTTCTGTATATGGAAGTAGGAAAGAGGCATCTCCATTTTTAATTTTTCAAGCAGAAACCACATGTCATTGGTTGTAGCCTTCATATATTTTACTATAGTTGACCTACAGAGAGTTTCATTATAAGCCTCCTAATTCATATCATGTTTCTATTGTTCTGATGGTTGGTATGAAATTAATATATCAATGTTCTTCCTAGGTCCGAACTGGAACTGCAATTGTGGATCACAATTTAAAATTCATGCTATCAATAATTCAAGAACAATGATCAGATTCTATTCTTTTTGCAGGAAAAAATGGAACAATCGATGGTCAAGGGAGGATGTGGTGGGAGTTATGGTGGAACAGAACATTGGACCATACGAGAGGCCATCTCGTAGAACTGATGAACTCCCGGAACATTTTTATCTCAAACCTCACCTTCCGCAATTCTCCTTTCTGGACTATTCATCCTGTTTACTGCAGGTTTCTCCTCCATCTTTATCCTTTCCAAAAGCTTTTGCAGTAAATCAATTTTCTGGTTGGAAAGTTTAAGATGTCTCTTTAAAACAAGTCAGGTCCTTGCATTATTCCGAGTTGAATCAACTTATGAACATTGTTTCTCAAAAATGGTTTCACGAAACTGTGTCTTGTTTTAACGTTCTCAAATCACATTATTTTATGCCAATGAACTCTGTGCTTTGTTCCAGTAATGTTGTTGTTAAAGACATGACAATCTTGGCTCCGTTGAATGCTCCAAACACTGATGGTATAGATCCAGGTACATGTTTAATCTTTCCATCTGCTTCTCTCGTTCTTTCAATACTAAAGTTCAATGAAGCAAGAATTACAAGTTAGATTAATGTTTATATGCAGATTCAAGCACCAATGTATGTATTGAAGACTGTTACATTGAAAGTGGGGATGATCTTGTGGCAGTGAAGAGTGGCTGGGACCAATATGGTATTAAAATGGCTCGTCCAAGCTCTAACATCATAGTGAGAAGAGTTTCAGGCACCACCCCGACTTGTTCGGGAGTTGGAATCGGCAGCGAGATGTCTGGAGGAGTATTTAATGTAACTGTTGAAGATATGCATGTTTGGGATTCAGCTGCTGGAGTTAGAATAAAAACTGATAAAGGAAGAGGAGGATATATAGTAAATATCACAATAACAAACATAAGAATGGAGAGAGTCAAGATTCCTTTGAGGTTCAGCAGAGGCGCTAACGATCACCCCGATGAATATTGGGATCCAAATGCAGTTCCAAACGTGAAGGGTATTTTCTTTAGTAATGTGGTTAGTCTGAATTCATCAAAAGCCCCATCAATCCAGGGAATAGAGGAATCGCCATTTGCTGGTATATGCATGAAGAACATTAGCCTACTGGGCCTGCGGTCATCCGCAGCATGGCATTGTGAATTCATCTCCGGATTTGCGGAAAATGTATCTCCAATGCCATGTCCGGAATTAAAGAACAATGTATCTTCATCCTGTTGAGGAATTTGGTCACAGGGATTTGGAATTTGCAGCATCTTCAGAGGATCACTCCAGTTGCTTCCAGTTTAACAGGTCAAACTGAAGCCAATTTAATGTAGAAGGACCTGATCAGAATTGAGAGTTGCATTGTATATTTCTGCACCAAGAAGGCCATTCTTTTGCAGTTTCAAGACTGATATCTTTGACAGATATTGACTGCCTTGTGGAGCTTTCACTTGCCTTCAGGGCATCGACGTTCTGCTTGGAGAATTTCCTTACCCTGATATGTTGGCTTTGGAGTTTCAATGATCTTTGAATGTAAAGAAGGAGATTGGAGAAAGAAAAGTCAGATTACCATCTGGAATTGTTATGTTTGAGTTCTTCATTTTACATGCAATTCACCGCAGATTCTGTTCATCCTACTGGCACCTGAATTGAAGACTTTATTGTCAGAACTCTTGCATGGCCAGGAACGCTACATGGTCATTTCTTTTTGTTGATATTGGTGAAGTGCACATTGGATAAATCGCTATTCTTTGGGTGCTTACTAGATAAATCATCGATCGAGTGTACGTAATAGCATGCAACTTCTTGGATTAGAAGGCTTTCTGGGAGGCTAACTTCAACATTTATACTTTGGGATCAACTCGGAACACATTCCTCCAGATGGTGAAACCGATTCATAGGAGGGCATAGCATCAAGAAATTAATGATCTATTGATAAAAATCTGCAATCCCATTAGCTTGTTAACTATAAATGTTCATTTCTCTGGTGGGTGAAATAACTTTTGGCAATATCCTGATAATGTTATCACTTTTCACAAAACTGGTTCTCTATCTGCAGGCAGGTTTCTTACTTTGTTTCACATGTTAATACTCAATGACACAACAAAGTAATTCGAGCATCAGAAGAATCAAGAGATAGATGGAGAAGATTGATACACTAAGAAATTAGATATAATCAGAAGCCAATTCCATTGGAACATAGATACAGGTTTTGAAAGATTAGACACTGGAAGAGATAAAAGTTGCCCATTTCACCATTTCCAGAAAACATTGGAACCGCACTTGTATTTGTCCTTCCCTTCGCATTCCAAAGCCAAATCGTCAGATAAGAACGGAACTTTCTGTAACAATCAAAGCAAAATCCATGAAGTTTTTCAACAAAAACCAACAAAATCAACTTGACTAAAACTTGCATTGTGTAATAAAGTCTGAACCTTTTGCTTGGCAAGATCCTGGCAACCAGTAAAGTTCTCAGGGAACTTGCAGGATCCAAATTCAACTGTATATGCTCTGGCAAAGTTTGCACCACTTGTGGCCAATCTCTTCTTGTCGTTCAATTCCTACCAAACCAGCAATCCACATTCGACTTAAAAGAATCAAGGAAATGAAGAAACATGAAGTGTACAGATTGATTACCTTGTTGGCTTTGCTTTTTTCAAGGTAATCTTCAATGACCCCAGCATTAGCAGAAGCTGAAGTGAAAAGGGTGACTGCAAGATAAAGCATAGCTGCTCTCCTTCCTTCATTTCCCTTGGATTCTTTACACACCTGGGCTCTGATCACTGGCAACTTAGGACCAGACACAACAGGAGATGCCACTGAAGGTATTGAAACAATCTTTGCATTGAGCTCTGATGATCCAGTCCCTGAGATGGCATAGTTGCAAGCCAAAACACTGGAGTTCATAGTTGCCATTGATCCAAGCAATTGTTTAATTTTCCTGCTTTCTCTTTCCTCAGTAAACCTGGGACTAATGGTAAAGACTAACGAGAGCGTGGTCAGTGAGTATAGCGAAGGAGATGATGTGGAAGATGGATTGATTGTGTTGGATAAGGACTTGTGGTTGGGGTGTGGATAAGGTAAGATTGCTTCACTCCTATTGGCAAATTATGTTGGTTCTTGCTTGTTTTGAGCAGTTCTGGCGTGTGGTGTGTTGGGGTTTTGGACCCACTTTGAAATCAGTGTGTATGTACATGGTATACATTTGGAAGTTTGGTATTATTATTGTTTTTTTTATATATCTTGTAATTACTATTTCTTTTGCATATATTAAATTAACCACAATATTAATAATTTACTAATCAAATAGTGTGACTAAATTTATATTACAAGACTCAATCTTGTCACCGATATGAATATTTTTCCAAGTTGTCAAGGAGGTGATGACCATTTAATAAGAAAATACTCGTACAAGAAGGTGAAGAAACAAGCTGCTTTGTTTGAACATTACACAATCCAAGTCCTTGGAGAAAAATTGAATTTTTGATAAATGAGGAGCATAGGCTTATGTACATACAGTACAACAACTATATAATGAAAATAATGAACCAATATACTGAAAAAAATGCCTTTTAGTTTGAAGCAGATTCAGGAGGGCAACCTGAATGCGAACGAAAATATTATTCAGCTCTGAATCCAATTTTCACGGCATCCCTCCCAGCAATTTTCAGACTTAGATATGACCTTGACTAAAAAGGGCACCCATTTTGGTGAAGCCTATATTCATCTTTGGTCAAAAGAACTAAGTTCAGGATTCAGGAGGCTTAACATTGGAGTAAGTTGGATGATGAACAACTTCACAGGTTCAGGGACTCTAAATCAGCGAAGAAATCCTAAACCTGAAACAGTTCAAGCTACCATGTCAATCTTGACAACCTTTTACGCTTCCTACTTTTGCCTGCAACAGTGTTCTTTGAACCACTCCTGGAAGTAGATGGAAGAGCCTGAATTGATGACGGTATGCCAACTGATGTTCTGCCTTTCTTACACATCCATTTCAGTGGCATCGTATTATTCACCACAGTCCCTATATCTGTTGAACTATTCAGTTCAACAATTTGTTTAATCTGATCAAGCATCTGATGAGTCCAAGCCATTGACATATCTAAAGACATCGAATCATCCATTGGTTTTCTCCATAGATCCGTTAATATCGCTTTATACGATCGGAACGACATGGAAGGCTGAGAATGTTGCCGCTGGTCACAGAGCATATTGACTTTAATGACATGCTTGCAAATGTTACCTTGCAATGACCATGAGCAATCACAGAAAGCAAATTCCGAACCGGGATTCCATACCATATGTGTCAAATTGCTGTCTTTTTGACTCTGGACTTTAGCAAAGATGTGATCCTTATCATCAAAGGTTACAGCCAAATCAGGAATTTGCACTGCACGGTGCCAAGATGTAGAAGCTATATATTCCTCCTTAACATTTTGAAAAGAATCACTTTCGTCTGCATACCGATCAAGCCAGTAACTTGAATGCAATTCAGTTGTTAGTTTATGCACTAACCAATCGACTCTCTGGAGGGCACCAAGATGTGAATCATCAAATAGCTTTGCCTTCAGCTTTACATGATAGGCTTCTATAGCACCTGATGCTTCTTGACTTGCAAGTGGAAGACTACCGATTGTTGAAAGCCACATTTCTGTTAAAGAAGTAACATATACACAAACTATTAGAAATGAAATACTTCGTGACTTGACAAGATGCAAGTATGGATGTCTACTATTAAAACCCAAGAGAAAAGAGGACTAACCAAGCTTGGGCATCCAAGTGGCTCTAAAATATTCCACAAATGAAGTTTGATCAACAAAATCACGAGTTAGTTCTTGCAATACAGCTGATGTATCAACTCCACGCCATATGCTGTACATTATATCTCCCAGACACTTGAAAACTTCCCGCTCAACTTCAAGATTATCACATCTTTTCACAATATTTTTCAGCCACGATCTACGAATTCGCCAAAGGGAAAACAACACAGGGCAACCAAATGTATCCCTGTAAAGCAAGTAAAAGTCACTTGTAAGAACACAGTTCATGGTTACACATCTTTAACTCAAAACTAAATTCCAAGCAAGTCTAAGTATGCCTTATGGGATCAATCTCTGCTGCAGCATCATCGAGGAGGAAACCACTGATTCTCCATCCAGGCTCCACACTTGAAGCCCGATCAAGTAGAGACTTCATCCACTTGGTGACATCTGGCTTTGCAAAGCTGCGTGTTATGACCCAAGCAACAGGAAGAGCATGATGCCTTGAATCAAATACAAGAAGTGTGGACAATGGGTACTGCAATCACAAAAGACAATGATGTCAGGTTCTATTAAATATGATTTTAAAAGGCATTTATAAGTGGGAATTAGAAAACATGTACCTTCAATCTCTTAATGCCAAATGTTGAATCAGCTGCCATGAGACTGTGATGCCCAAAACGAACCATTTGCTGCAATTGCCACTCTGTTTGAATGCCTAGAATAAAAGGGTCCTCTTCTGAAGAATCCTGATAAAAGAAAATGGATTTCTTGTTGCGCTCAACCCACATCCTGATGCTTGCTTGATCATCCAAATCCAACTCATGGGTGGATCGTTTTATAATCATCCCAAGTTTTTGAACATATTGTGAAGCAAGGCTATTAACTTTGGCATCAGAACCACAATATCTCTGGATCCCCTCAATGTGTTTTTCTAGCACATTCTCCTCAGGAATTCCAAGATAGATCATAGACATTGTTTGCTGTTGAATTTCATTGCAGATATATGGAATTTTCTTGGCCCCGGGGCCAATGGCATCTCGGTCAAGGGGGCCATGGCAGACAAAACCAGACTTGTTTACATGACGCCTGTCATTATATATAAGAAGAGCAAGGGAAGGACGAGCATATAGACGCTTCACTACAAAATGGCAGGTACATCCACGCATGGATTGAGGCCTAGCAGCACGATTTCGGGTGTTAAGTCGATATCTTCGACTGGGTAATATTTCTCCACCTTCCCCGTAGTTTTCAGGACCAAATGAACACCAATACCTTAACAAAGTGATTAGAGAATCTTAGTTTAAGCACAAAACTCTGGTAAACGATCGATAACTGTAGTAAAGATAAGATAAATATCCATCTAAAAAGATCAAATGATAAATTAAACAACTGATTTAAAAGTTGGAAAAAAAATAAATTTATTTGAAGAATGGGTACAGACAGAAATAACATTAAATGTTAGGATGCATTTATAAAATTGTGCTTAATCAAGACTATAGAATTGATGACAAGGCATACTAATATAAACTATGTTCTTTATCATCTTCTTCTTTTTCTTTATATCACTTATTGCATCTCTAGTGACCACTCTCCACTTTAAACATGAGATTCATATAGAAATGATGATGATAATCATACAAGTACAAGCATGCAAAAAAGCGTCGACTACCATTGAGAAAAAAACTGTCGTATATTTAGAGGCTTACAGCTTGTACTCCAAATAGTCATCATCCTTGTACTCCTTCAAGCTGCCAACTGATCTTTTTCTTCCCCTTTCAATATGAAACCTAGTTGGGCATTCCACATTAGAGCACTCCCCAATAATAAATGTGTCAACTCGTTCATACGAAATGATTGCTATATCGTCATGGTATTCAGCTGTGCCAAACTTGGTCCAAGTTAAATCAGCAGAAGAGAACTCCTCCAGTGGAGGATCTTGCACAGGGACATCACCTAAAGATTCAATTATGTCCATCCTCACTGTATCACAGCTACTTGGTATCCCATCAAAATCATCTCAAATTCACAGGCATGTTGTACCTGCAGCAGCAAATTCTTCACATAAGGATTATAACCACAAAACAGAACATAAGTCCTCCGAAAGAAAGAAGCAGAATGCAGAGTGTCATAAACTTAAACTAAACATCAGCTGCAAGCTTCTCACCTGTTTTAGTGAACACTAAAAGAGCAGAAACAATCGAAAGCAAAGCAAATATCAAAAGCTGAACTTCACAGCCATAATCAAAGAGCAAAAAGAACTAAAAAGAAAAGCTTAGCACGCCCCAGACTCGAATTAGAAGGTGCCCTCAAACTAAACGCGTCATTTCGGGTACATCTTATGAATCAAAATGCATTCTTTAAATTAAATTTCTTAGCTTTTGGCACAGACAAACATGTATCTCCATCTCAACATCAAAAGCAATTCAACAAAAGCTTAACAGAAGTATAGGCAGAAACTTGGGCAAGATTGAGCCCATACTCAAGAGACGGAGCAAGGCGACGGAAACGGCGAAGTTGGCGGCGGCAGTGACGACCAAAAACAGGTGACAACGAAGAGGGAGCTACATTAGGAGATTTTTTTTTATAAGCTAAAGAGTTACGCTTACACATTCCATCCGATTCAAGCCCAAACGGCGTCGATTTAGCCATCACGGTTTTCCCAACGTTTAATTAATTAATTAAAGTTTTTCTGTTCTTAAATTATTTTTTGGTTAAAATCTAAAAATTTTATAATTATTCAAGTTTGGTTATTAAGTGCATTATTAACATGTAATTAGTAATTAGTTGATAGTAAATAAGGGAGATGTTTAAATTAAATATTGTGTTAGAGTTAAAATTTTTGTAATTATTTTAGTTTAGCTGTAACTTATTATTGTTTTGAATTTATTCTTAAAATTAATCATTTGAGTAAAATCGAAATTGCCTTACAATAACATAAATAATTAATCTAGAAGTATTGATTAAATAGTTTTTAAGGTGTGGATTGCAAAAAATATATAATCAATTGAAAAAAAAAGTGAATTTTAAACATTTGTGAAGGAGAAAATAAAATTCATAAATTGGACTTTTAACTTTTATTCTTAGGAGGCAAAACAATTAATTAGCTAACCATGTTTAGTTAAATAATATTTTCATGCTTATATAATAACTTTTCATACTTATATATATATTGTCATATATAGATAATAGTCAATATTTGAAAAAAAAATGAAAATAGTATTAATAATGAAGATTCGATTTTTTTGTAAATAATTTTGTATTTAATTCGAATTTAAATTATATTCAAACTATTGAATTTCTATAATTTAAAATTTTAAAAAATTAAATATAAATTTAACTGAAATTGAATTATTTTTAATTTTAGGACGAACCAAATTAAATTTAGGCTAAATACTAATTCTGAATAAATTGTAATTAAGTAGCCCCAATTTATAAGATTTAAGTTGATATCTCCAACCAAAATAACCATAAACATATGGAATGGAAACATGTCTATATTTTCTTCACAGGAGCTATTATATGGTCTTTTCATCACATTACATGCTCCCTATATTCATTCATGTGCACCATATTCCGATTGAAACATATCAACTAATTTCAACTAACCAACAAAAAGGATGTATCTCTATCACCATAGATTCATAGACTCTAGACTTGGAACCAAGGTTTCAAATTATATCATGATCATAAACAATTTATAATAATTAATAATAATACGATAATATAATTACCAAAAGATAAGAACACAAATTATAATAACAGTTCAAATTAATTTAAAATCTTACATTGAATTAACTAGCCATTGTAGTATGTTCACAATATCTTCGATGGTTATGGATCATCAAGGATGGTTCAAGTTTAAGGTACGTACCTTTCTCTAGGTAAAGCATAAAATCAGCCAACAGTTCTTTCTAGCCTAGCTTAGAGATCATAGGATGGTCTAAATGTACTATATATCCATGCATGAGGAGGCGCAGTATATACGTAAAACAAACTAGAACTTCTGAATTTAAAGACAAGACAAGACATTTAATGAAATTCTGAAGATGCAAAAATGTTCTGAAATCACAAAGAAATTGGAACTAGCTTTGTCCTCCTAGCTAGCTAGCTAGCTAATTTATTTGTGTAACAAACAGGATTCTGAAAGTGAACAAAGAAGATCATATTCGTGAGAGATATTCTGCACTATCAACTAATTCCCACTCCCAGAAAATCTATGAATGGAACTTCCTGTTGTGTGATTTTGTTATGATCGTCCCCTTGTTCTTGCTCCGAAGACATTGGAGATATCTCCTTTCTTCCATAGCAATCATCATAACTAGCGATCGATGCAAAAGGGTTCTCAGAACTGAGCAGATGCGGTCTGAAATGGAAACCAAGTAAGGAAGAATTGGTGTTGTCGTGATCATAAGGTTCGTTCATTTGCAGACATCTCTTTGAATCAAAACCTAATGACTCGTTAGTAACAATGGAGGCACTATGAGTCCAGGAAGGTGAGTGACATGAAGAGATCAATATCTTACTATTTCGTAACCCTACCCTAGAGATATCAGACCCATCTCCTCCTCCTAACTTGCTTCCTGAATCGCCGTTTTGGTTTGGCTCATCGGACCGAAGATGCCGTGAACTTCTCTTAGCAGAAAAAGATGAAGCAGCCATGCCTTGACGCTTCATTCTAGCCACCATAACATGGTAATGATTCTTCACAGAGTTGTCTGTCCTACCAGGGAAGAGTCTGGCTATGGAAGCCCATCTGTTTCCTTGCAGCTTATGAGCATTCCATAACCTTTTTTC
>JANIJF010000209.1:66198715-66210550 GCA_024520955.1 Erythroxylum bequaertii | reverse complement strand
TTCCCTCTTGTTGATGTTGGGATCAAGTTGGTTGTACCATCTCAATCTGCAACTTTTCCCTGCAAAATTAACGTGAAACCAAAAAGATAGAGAAATTTAGAGAAAAGCCCATTTCTTAGAACATAAGCAAGTATCAAGCAAGCTATAGTGAGAGATACAAAAAAATGAAGACTATCAACATCTTTAGCTCACAATTAAGTACCTGATCTTCCTGGAAGATGCTCGGCGATGAAGTTCCAGTTTTGTGGACCGTATTGATCAACAAGTTGCCGAAGTTTCTCGTCTTCAGATGGCCGCCAGTGACCTCTGCTAAGACTACCAATCTTCCCACCATCACTACTAGAGCGACTACCTATATTAGTCTCCATAAATTCCTGTATATATGGAGAGAAAGATGGAGTTTAGATTCAGAAAAACAAAGAGAGCCACCATATACGAGAAGGGTAATCTAGATCAGCTGAGAACTCATGAGAAGAAAGGAAAGAATAGTGAGTAATTGGAAAGGAATTGATCTGGTTCTAGGGTTTGTGGATGGGAAGTCACTTTTCTCTTGTCTACCAGATATCATATATGACATATTGATCAAGAAATGTATTCTTAAACTATATATATATATTATTGATCAAGGTATTAAATTATAATAATATATATTACATCACATTGTTATTAACAATTATAATTATAATAATATATATTACATCACATTGTTATCAACAATTATATATAATATGAGTGTAATTTGTATTAGTTCAAACTTTAAAAATTTACAATAAGTTGTTTTAATTTTCAATCTTTTGTGAAAATAATCTTAACGTTAAACTTTTTGTTAATGTGGATGGCGTATTAAGTGATATTAAATTAATATTTTTACTACATGGCTATATATTTGTTCCATGTATAAGTTTTATTATGAAATAATAATACCCAACACCCTAAAATAATTATGAAGTAAAACCTACAAATAAGTGTGTAATTATTTTAGAGTTTTTTGATATTTTTAATTTATTAAATAATAAAATTCACTCATAGCACAAATATAATATGTGACAATTTCGTAACAAAAATATTAATTTAACATGATCGCCTATGATTCACATGAAGAAAAAAATTAACGTTAGGTTATTTTTATTAAAAATTGACAATTGACGTATTTCAACACTACCTTGTAAAGCTTTAACTAATATTTTAAATTTGAATACAATTTGAGATTTTTTATAATTAACCCATATAATTATAACAAATCAAAGCAATGTTATGAATTTATAAACCGCAATTTAAGACCATATTATTAATTTTAAGATGACAAATTATGTCCATCAAATCACTTACTACTTATTCTTGAGCCTCTTTAGTTAACATATAATTAAAGAGATTAATAGCTTCTTCACATGATTCATGATAATTGAAATTTCTTGTGAAAATTTTCCAGTTTCGTATGGATATATCTCTTTCACACTTATCCATGAGTTTTAGACAATTAGATGATCATGTAATTATATGATCGTACATAAAAAGGATTATCCTACATGTATGTATGTATTAACTAATCATCTTGGGACTGACTTGCCAGAAATTCCAGATTAATTTGGAATGCCATCCTCTTCTAAGACATGAATATGATAGTGAAATGACTGAATAGTCATAAGTAATTCTAACTAAAACTCAATAATTTCTTCTATTAATAATAATTATCAGCACCAAACATTATTATAATTCTCAATCTAATAAAATTCGAATAGAATATAATTAAATTTGTTCAACAATTGAGCGAGTGACTATGATTTTGTTCAGCTTGTTAATTAACTTGAGCGAAAATCAAGAATAAATGTTTAATCACTATATATATATTTGTTTTAGATCCATCATAACCTTTTATAGCTTAATTTCTTTTTTATTTTAATTATTATGTTTTAAAATTATTACTTATGTTATTGCTTTTTATCTATTTTTATTTAATATGACATTATTTTAAAATTATGAATATATAAAAAAACTAATTAAACATCACGTAATGAATTATATGATAACTAAATAATGATACAGAGATGTAAATTATCATTTTTAATATTTCTATAGGTTTTCTTGCATAAACCACATCCTTTGTACCATGGGAAAGATCTGAATATGTTATCTTTTAATATTTCATGATTGTTATTTGTATCTTCGAATTCATGTTTCAGAAAAAATGTGCAATGCCGTAATTAATTAATCAAGTATATATTAAGGTATGGATTAAATAAAGAGCGTTGAAAATAGTACAGAAAAGAAAAACTACTCGAATTATTAGCTAATTTGGTAATACTAACATTGTCTTTTCCTAAGGATTACTCATAATTCTTAAAGCCAAAACAAAGCTTGAGATAATGAAAGGAAAACAATAAAACCATGTCCAAGTTTAAGCTGTTTAACTTTGAGATTAATCTAAACAGTTAAATTATTTAAAATCTCATTAAACTTTAAGTTAAAATGATGTCGTTTTCAGATTTGACCAAATCGAGATTAAGTTAGATGGATTCATGCCGTCTTGCTAACCTTATATGTTGGTGGCGCAACACATTCCTTAATTAGTGGTTAATTGTACAATTGTAAATTGTATAAAACACATAATTATTTATTTTTTAAAGGAGAAGATGCTAATTGGGAAAATCCATTAGAGTTAGTTAAGGATAGAGTTCACTCTTATGTTCTTCATCCAAGATATATAAAAGCTTCCATTTTTTCTAGGGTTGAGGATATTATCAATGATGCTTTCATTTCTCCTTTTCCCTTTCAACTTTTGTAGTTAGAAGAAAATGTTGCACACTTCCAATCTTGATGATGACAAGGACTTTACCATCCAATGTGCCTAACCCTTAACATGATTAAGGATGATAATGAAGTAAATCGAATTAAATTAACTTAAAATTAATAAATTAAATGCGTTAACAAAGTTTAAGTTTGTTTCAATGATAAATATATTCAACTTGAAATATATAATTAATCTGAATTATTTTGTTTCTCTATTTTTAATAAATTAATTTAAATTTATTAGAATTAAAAAAGCTCAAATTTAATTTAATAAATAGGTTTTAAGTTTTTAAAAATGTCCAAATCTCGAAATAACTCGATAAAAGATACGAGTTAAGGAAGTTTTTCTAAAATATTCGATTCATTATTATCCTACTTAATTATAAATATTTTCTAAGGTATTGGAAAGCATATGTATGATATTAGAATCTTTAATACTTTGAAAGTATTATGTGACACATGAAAGCGCCATTCCTTCAATATTGATTGCCGACAAGAAAAGAGAATTTTATGAAATTAAATGTGAAATACCAAGAAGCTTTGTGAATCGCCATATTGGACTATCACACTCACTCACTTTTGTGGTAGTCAAAAAGTTGATGAACACAATTTCCAATGGATACTATCATTTCATTAATTAGTTTATATTAAGCTTAAATTCTTACTTTTAATTGTTTCTTCATGCGGTTAAAATAAGATCCAAATATGTTTTAAGTATCAATGAGATCGAGATTTATTTAAGTGCCAAAAATTTAATAAAATTATTTAAAATAAGTAATTTATAAATTATTATGTATTTTTAAAATTTAATACCTAAAAGTAAGAAAATGTTAGATATAAGCTCCAATTTAATATCATTATATACTTGAACTAACTAGTGGCAGGTTGGTTTGATGTCAATTTCATGTTTTGTTACCATAATTTTCAGAAAGGATAATGTTAAACATAAGCTTCATTTTAATATCATTACATACTTGAATTTGAACATTGGAAGGTTGGTCTGATGTCAATTTCATGTATTTGTTCCCATACTTCCTAAAACTAGTCTTTGGTAAGTGTGAACTTATTCTGACTATCAAAGTTCACTTCAATGTCACTTTCTTATATGCTAACAAGGTTGACAATAGGTAGAATCAGTCTGAACTATTTATCCCTTGAATTTGATTTGAGTTTTTTAGATTTCAGTCCAATCAGACTCAAGTTGTTTGGTTCAAACCTAACTTAAATAGTTTGGTAGTCCGCAATCTAATCCATTCAAACTTTTGTCCATTTACTGGAGTTCGGGTCGTTCACCATTCCTATATGTTTGAGAAAACTGATAAACTATACAAAGAAATGTTTCAACTTTTGTTAAGACTGTTTGCAGGAAGTAAGGGCATAGTCAACCTGATTTCATTGACATAGCCGACTCAGAAATCCCACCTCAAAACACAGCACATACACATAAATCTAGTGAAAGCTATATTCTCCAACTGGGTACCAAAAAGCCTTTAACTACCAACTGAAAGTTGATGTATATTAACATCTCCAACTCCGAAAACACAACTCATATGCATCTCTGTGGTATCATATATGTTTTTCCTCCTGATTCTTGCATACTAATTCCAATAAAATTCCCATTGAATAATAGAAAATACAGGACTGAAATGGCTAAACCTGGGGTATTATCATAAAAACAAAGCATCTCATTTCACAGCCATTTCAAACAAATGCATTCCAGACTGAAGTGATTGTTTCCAGAAACTCAAAACTTGCACAACTTATGAATGCAAAGTACAAGACTTCAGCTTTAGCCTCCCTAAAAACTAGGACATCCAATATCATGGGAAATTGAGTTGCTCATTAAATTACAGATCAGAACTCTCAAGCATTTGCAACATATCTTGTTCACAGTTTCTGCCACTAAAGCTCACATGCCAACATCAATGCCACAAAAAGGATAACAAGTGCATATACATGTGTGTACAAGTCTACAAAAGGTGTAGTGTGTTCTTTACAAGTCAAATTGTCTGGACTAAGATCTCTCACGCATTTTGGCTTTAGCAAAAAATACCCCAGCCAAAAGACCTGTAGAATGCATGTATTTTTGTTAGTCAAAGAAAAGGATATTCAAGATCTCAGAACAAAAACTAGAATAACGTAAACGTGTCCATATTTGTGTATGCAAATCATTCTTTAGCAAGTGAAGGAACAAACCAAACAAGATACTTGCTGAGTTCTCCAGACTGGTCGGTACTTTGAACAGAAAGATTCCAGCAATAGATAGGGGAATCTTATTCAGTGAACCTACAAGGCTGTATAGGAAGTATATTTGTCATGAAAAATGCTTGCAATAGATGCTTCTGCTTTCCACCTTAAGCAATTCCAGTCATACCTGTACGTGGTAGCCCCTGTCTGATGAAGAAACCACATGGAAGTAAAGCTTATTGCCAGGCCCAAAAATCCACTCAGTGTGATCACCAACCAGAACTCAGGTAACCTCAGTAGCGGTCTGTCAATTTGTTTCACAATCCATGAGTTTCAATAAGATAAACAGTATCAGCAAAGCAAAGCTTCAAACTTGAAACAAATTTGTAATGTTAAGCACCAAAACGTGAGCTTTACTGTTCATCAAGTCATTAGAACCCGTATTCCCTGTTACCGTAATCCAGAGAGTTGAAAAGGATTGTGATGTATCAGAGGATCTCAGGATTATAAGGCACTAGACACTGGAATTAGGAAGACTTGGGAGATTAGGCAAGGGGACAAGGGCTATCAACTGTTTTGTTACTAAGGTATACTGTGCCTCCTAATGAACCCAAAACAGATACCCATGAGGACCAGCTACTTTCATTGTGACCTTCCGTAGTTTCAGATAATCATTGGTCTGAATAATATGTATCAAACAGGCACATTCTTCATGCTTAGTACACACTCAACATCCAGTAATGCAGACAGAAACAAAGATAGATATTTGCAGGAATGGGGACTCACGTTGTGGAGAGATATTCCACCTCATGGAAAACAAGAATAAGCATTATGGCCAAAGGCAATGAAAGAGTATTATTCAGCAAGACCATTGAAAATTCATTCAAGCTCCCAGATTTTGTGACTTGTTTTGCTGTATCCATTATCCTACGTAGTGTCAGCTGTAGCAACAAGATAACAGAAATACAATCTATCAGCTACAAGAGAGTTGAAATAGAAAAGCAAGTTGAACAACTCTATTTGATAAATATGAACAAGCTCTCCGAATCCCAATCTACTACTGAAACAGTAATTATGAGGGCTTAGTTTATCAACATGCACGTAGCACTAGCAGCTACACTAAATTGAAGTGTTTGAACCCAAAAGTTTGGCTCTATAACGGAATTAAGACAAGATAGACCCATGTTTTACCAAATTGACTTCGACAAAACTATCATTACTAAGAAAGTCAGTCATTAACGTATTGGGACACAGAAATTTTGATTTGGCCAACCATATTGGAGTTTCAAATATCTAGTAAAAGCTTGCCCCTTGCAGTTGGCTAAGGGATATAAATGAGCACATAAGCCAATAAAGATATGCAACAAGTCTTTTAAAAGAACGGATATACAAAATAGAAGCTGATAAGCATCAGATTAAAAAGATTTCATTTGAAAAAAAAAATGCCGATCAATGTCCATAAACATGACGTGGTAGCACATAAAAATGTAGAAGTCAAACTTTAGAATCTACTATAGAAGGGTTCTAGTTTGTATAAAGTAGAGGTACAACCTCTAGACAAACTTACAGAATAAGATGCAGTTAGAAAGCAATTCAAAATCTGCCATGCATATCCAATGGCATGAAAGGAAAGATCAGTAATCCCGCCAGAAATAGCTGAAATTATCTGCATAAAACAAAGCCAACATTTGTTAACTGGCAAAATCACGAAATCAAAGTGGTTTATGAATTTATCTCAGTGCATAGTATCATTAAGATTTAGAAAATCATCAACCAATGGGGGTGTAGCTGCAGACATGTCCAAAAGCATCGGCATCTAAATAGATTTGTGTTCTCTAAACCATATTAAATATCTTTCTATGACCAAAACAAAGCAAACTGAAAGCAAAGAAGGCTAATACCTTTGAAAACACTGAACCATATTTCCATCCTTCTACACTGTATATTTATTTAGTCTATGTAAATCCAAGGGGAAATAAAAGTCAACTGAGAAGACTAATCTATAAGTTGACACTCAACTGAGAAGACTAATCTATAAGTTGACACATTTCTTGAGTTTGTCTCCCATTAGGCATTTCCATTTGCCAAATTCTTCCCAAGATTCATAGTAACACAAGAATGTGACAATCAAAAAGTATCATTGCAAGATTCTGAGTACTCATTTAATACTATCTCATGCCCAGAACATAGAGGTAAATAAAGAAAATTTTCATTAACTCTCAGCTCCCATCCTTTTCTCATGAAACATTAGACTCCTTTAATCTTTTCTCCATAAACTATTTTCTTCAGGAAATGCTCAATTGGCTTTTCTTTGAAAGGTAATGGTAACCATTCCATGTAGACATACCCTGTCTCATTTCTTCAGTAAGAAAGTAAAGAATCCACAAAAAAGTGCCACTAAAATGCAACTTGCAAACCTACCATGTATGCAATCATTTGTGATCACAAACTCAAATCGTACAGTTGAACATACAATTAAGAACAATGCAGCCCATACTTTATTGTCATGGTGCTTATGAAAAAGATACATTTCACCAACTGCTGTTATTACATTTGTTACATTCTTCAGTACCGTGACCATAGCAACATTGATGTACTTCAAACTGCAAAAGGAACAAAGTAAAGTTTAGCATTATGAAAAGAGATAAAAAATACAAAAATGATAAGAAAATTTAGTGAAATGATTAGGTACATCTAATCTATATGAAACATTCCACAATCCAAGAAGAATATCTAGTATTGTTTCAAAAGAAACTTCTATAGTAGCAATAAAATGGGCCAGCTTGTCAGTTCCTAGTCTATATATACAATTCAAAATACACTGAACATCACAAAATTTTTCTAGCACAACGAGGCTCCGTAAAGGCTTTGGCTATTTCTCAATAGAAAGCACATATTCCTCAATTATTCCTTTACATTACATGTGAAAGGAGTGAGCATCAAAAAGGTTCTAAAAGAATAATAAAGAAAACTGTCGTACCTAAACATGCTTGTAACGAGCATCCCAACAAATATAATGTTCACAGGCAACCATAATATAATCAATCTCCACGTCAGAGGTTCTGTTGAGATAACACCCAGTAAACTCAACACTGACACAACCAACACTGATATCATATTCTGCACAAAAGCAAAACATATGTTGAGCTATTTCAGCTAATTAGATATCAAAATCTGTTGAGGAGATAAAGGAAAATAAAGAGAGAGAAAAAAGAAGAAAAATAGATAACAAAGATATTCCAATCTGCTTTAAAATTCCGAAAGTAGATAGCATTTCAGCAATCCTAATACAGTCATTGTCAGAGTTCCTACTATTTTATAACTTCAAAAATTACCTGATAGAGCATCAAAGATATCCCAGCATTGAAATTATAGCCAGAAAGCACAAATTTGTTCACCAGGATCATACTGCATGAGGAAATACAATATGCAAGGCCAGACAACAAGGCCTGATTGTGTACATTAGCTGTTGTGCTAGTGCGTGGAGTTTTATCTCTAGCCTTTTCCAGCTTGCCGCCTTCCAGGTCAGTTTCATCATTTTTTGGGGACTTCATTGCAAAAGAAGGCCTATATGGATTTAGAGAAAATAACCAATTAACAAGTGCTCAGTATCTAAAGTCAAGGCATATCTAGTGTAACTCATCAAAACGCAAGATTCTAGATGGTCTAACAGGTCATGTAAAGGCAAGATAAGTAAACTACAAGAAGACAGAGAAGGCGTACGTCCATGAGCTTTGAGTAAATTTTTCACATCATCACTTCAGTTTACAGCAAGTGAACATTTACAGAAGAAATTATACTCTTCGTCTTGATAAAATTGTTGAATGAAGCATGACATGAAGAAAAGAAATCTTCTTTTCAGGTCTTCAATCATGTAACCATATAATGTAGTGAGAGGATGGCATATTAAGACAGCTGCAACTTCAATTTCAACTTGTTATCATCGTTGCTAGTGATTTAGTTTCTTTATACATTAGATTTGTTTATCTTTTAAAAATCAAGTAATCACAGACTTCCCTGTTCACTGAGACAATCCATTTGGTATTTATACCAATAGAACATACCATTTAGTTACATGAAGCCTAGCCTTTCCCACTTCATCATATCCATGAATGGCATATAGAGCACGCAAAGAACCGTTGTAATACATTAGTATGACAAATCATAGGGCTTTAAAGCAATTACTGTGCACACTAAGAAGGATGACTCTCAAGATTTGAATTGCACTCGTAAATCCGACTTCAGTTGCAGCTTACACTACAGTAAAAGAACATTCCTTCACTTTTTTGTAATTAAGTTATATATTCACTGCTACCCAGATAGAGCGAGGAACATGCAAGATGATTTATATGTGAGCCTATGGCTAAAAATTTTATCAGAGTAGCATAACATAAAAAAGCAAAAAGCGCTATAACTACGAGGCATCCATGCGAAAAGGAAATATAAAGTGTAACTTAACGGAAGCAAAGAACATATTAGTTAAGATAAGCATACCTGTTAATTCTTTTGTTTGTTTGATGGACTGGATATCTACTCTACAACCCTATTTTTTTCATTAAGCCTGTTACTTCTTTCTTTACTTCGGCTAATCCTTTGTTGACTCTCTAATTTGTTTCAATAGAGAATCACGAGCAAGTATAAGGACAGATACCTTCATAAATTGAAACAATAAGCATTAGTTCCACATCTCAAGTAGGCAATGGAAATTGCAAACACAAATTGGAGAGCAATGGCACATAACAAAAACATCAACAATCAAACGGTAGAAGGAAAACCAACAAATTCCCATTTACATTTTTATCACAGAATAGCCAAAATAATCTTCACTAAATCCAAACGTTAAAACAAAACAAAAAAAGTAGGGGAAACAGAGAGGTCACCTCCTACCCATCAAAGCCATAATCTCGAAAGCTCCAAATGTGCAAAGAACACCCAAAACACAAGCATACATTGAATCACAACGAACCCATAAACATCAGTACAAGTAACCGTCTAGAAAAGGCAAAATTTGTTGAATTTAGAGTTAAAGGTGATGACCTTTTGAGATTTGAACTAGAAAAGATGTAGAGCAAACAGAACAGACCGTCTTTCAGTTTTTCATGCACGTATCCAACAATTAACAACGTAGACTCCCTGTTTCGGGCATATATCCACCTTTTCCTGAGGAATGCGAAGATGGGCAGTCTTCCGGGCGTGCAGTAGTTGGGACTTGGGGCGGATTAGACCAAGAAACAATCGAAAATGGTTTTCAAGGACGGAGTCAAATGTGGTTGTTTTCTTCTTTGCTTTGCTCTCTCTCTATGTTTGTGTGGGTCAAACGCAATTATGATGTTGATTGGTTATGTAAAGTTTAGTTCAATAACTGAAAATATTAAGCGTGTTTAATTATAAGTTATCGATTAAATTCCCCTAATCACTGTAATTAATTTTTGAGCAAATCATCTAAAATTGCTAAATTTAATTTAATTTTATAACATTACATAGAAATATAAATGTAATATTGTTAAAGACAAAGTTTAATATTTATCAAATAAATTTTATTATTGTATTTAAATATTTTTAAGTGTTCTATAAAAAAATAGATGTTAAATTGTATTATTGTATTAAGTTATTCTTAATACCTATATAAATTTAACGCAAATTAAATTATTATTATTATATATATTTATAAGTTTATTATAAAATGCAAGTTATAATATATTTGATATTTTATATATTGTTCACACTTGATTTTACTATAATATATTTGATATTTTATATATTGTTCACACTTGATTTTACTTTTTGTTATAGTTATTATTTTATTTTTAATTTCCAATTAAAATATAATTTTCTTCCGGATAATTTGTTTATTCAAATATATAAAATATTTATATATCTCAAAACACCAAATTTTGAGGAGTGCCATTATAATTAAAATATTTTATTTTTATAATTTTGGTTACATCCAATTGCTTGTCATATGTATTTTAACAGGGCTAAGCTCAAAGGAAAAAATTACAAATGAGTTACTTGAGGCAGATAAACCTCTTGTAAATTAGTGAACTCTTAAAGGCAAGCTAGAGCTATAATTAGTTAACTAATTCTTACAATGATTATCTTTTCGATAGACATGATGTACTCGTATCTTCTAATTTTTAGAGATCAATTTTTTTATAACTGAACCATAGAATTGATAACTACCTGAATTTGCTCACTATAATGGGCTAATGATAAAATAAAACCTAACGAGCAAACATGATCAAAGTTCCAATCTTTCTGGACTGCACGATTCATAAGTTCTAACTTCTAACGAAGTATATATACATAAATTTTCTTTGATCATGAACATGAGACAGTTCAGTTGGTATAGAAAATGGACAGCTTCTGTTCTTTGCCAATGCCATCTTTTACTGTAACTATTCAAAAAATGCAGTCAACAGTCAGCTGATAACTCAGCCGAACCAGAGAAGCAAAACTCCACCAGTCCACCGCACCTCCGCTGCTAAAACTCAGCCTTCAAGCACCGAGGCGCAGGAAAGAAACCTCTTTGTTTATACTTGTAAATTGAGAAGAGTAAGGCTCACAAATTTAATATAATATTAATATTGTATAATATTGACGCAGCGAGTAAAGCGTAAACATACAAGTTTCAATCCGAAACCTGAATTCAATTAGGAGAATTCCCAAAATATGAAGTTTTTTTTTTCCCAAAAGCCCCCAAAATAGTGCAGAAAAGAGTTTAAATAGGTCTTAAACCCAAAAACGTAAATAATTAAAACAATAGAGTTTGACTAAAAAAAACTGTTGACTATTTGAAGCCCATCAAATCTGCGAACTCCTTTGTTTGGACTTCTGACGCGCAGCCCATTCTTGGAAATC
>JANIJF010000209.1:66007390-66023848 GCA_024520955.1 Erythroxylum bequaertii | reverse complement strand
GATAGAGCCAATAGCAGGATTCAAGTGGGACATACCTGCAAACTCTGTTTGTATCATATTTAAGAAATGGGAGTCTTCAGCTGACTTCCCCTTCAACAGCCGTGCAAGTTCTTGCTTAATCAAAGTAGACAACGATGGTGATCCACTTTGCATATCAGTCCCCTTCTCCATATTTTTCTCAAAAGTGTCAACCATATTCACAGATTTGATTTTTTGTTGTCCCTTTCTCAAAACATCTCGTTTATTCCTTAACTCTATATACCAGTCAAGATAGCCATGTAGTTTAAAACAGGTGTCTCGCTCATGTCCATCCATCCAGAGAACAATAATCACAATGTTTATCTTCTTTGCGTTTATTATCCTTCTTTCGAGAACCATTTCGACTCATATTGTCCCCTGTGGAAGTTCCATTCTTATTATTTCTACCTTCTTTCACGACTATAGCTACAGCACTAGCATCATCGCGTAACATATGCACCTGTCTCTATTTCTCAACTCTCATCACAAGTGAATAGGCTTTTCTTGCAGATGGAGGTGGATCTTGGGCCAAAATCTGACTTCGAATATGGTCGTAAGAGGAATTCAATCCCATTAAGAACTGAATTAACTTGTTAGCATTATCGATATCCACTAATCGTTTATCAATCCCACAGTGACACCCTTCGCAACTACAGACTAGTATAGGCAAAAGTTGTCGTAGCTCATTCCAATATCGATTGATTTTATTATAATAGGCAGTTATCGAAGAATTACCTTGCTCAACAGAGTTAATTTCTCGTTGTACGTGAAACAACTGCGACAAATTACTCTCTCCATAAACTTCTTCAAGCTTGTCCCACAACATCTTTGCAGAACTACAGGTAATATAGGATTCAGATATCTCCTTCGAAATGGAATTGAGTATCCATTGCTTCACCATGCAATCTACTTTATGCCATCTCCTATACGTTGCTTCACATGATGGTGGCGGTAACGTCCCATCGATAAATCCCAACTTATCTCTAGCTTCTAAGGAGTTTCGAATGGAAATACTCCACGAGTAAAAATTTGTATCTGTCAATGGTGCTGTAACTAACATCATGCCTGAATGATCAGAATTGTATAACTAATAACAATCCTCCGGAGACGTCCCCATATCGTCGGAAACAATCAATCGTCGAGACTATGGATCGGCTTTTGCTCTGATACCATAAACAATTTTCTATCGTATGGAAACGAAGAATACTGAAACTTTCTGTGTATCCATTACTATTGGAAGAAACTTCAGACTTATATACACTGCTAAGAGAAAAAAATAACTTCTCTTTAACTAACTAGACTAGCTTTACAGTAATCTCTCTAACTAACTAGACTAACTGTACATTAACCAGAAAACGAATGTAAAATAACAAGATAAATAAATAAATTCCTTCATTAAGCTTTCGTTTGGTTAAAAATAAGTTGGGAATAGCTAATATTACAGAATACGCATTCAGTAAATTTGAGGAATACGTAATACCGTTCTCCACCTATCTTTTTCTATTCCATGAAAACGTAGTCATTGTAAGACATCTTTATCCTTCGACGTCTTCACTTCTTCGACCCTCCGTCCCAAAGCTTCTTCTTCTCTTCTCCAGATTAACGGTTGAAGTCACGCTTGAAGTCTTCTTCTCTTCTCGTCTCCACATCGCCTAAGTCAAAAGCGTCTCTCACTTTGAAATGGCCGGCAAATCGCTACTATATCAGACCTCTCCGTTAGCTTGTCAGCGAATGACTTTAGGGAGGTTTAAGAGCAAGTTTGGTGTTGGTACTGTAAGGGGGTGTAGCAGTGATAGTATTAGTAAGTCTTGGATTGGTGTCAGCAGCTCCTTCCCCGACACCTCATTCGTAGTCCCCGCTGACGATACGTATGGGAACAAGCAGATTATCAGCATCACTCCTCGCCTCTACGACTATATTCTTTCCAACGTTCGAGAGCCTCCGGTACTTGTTGCCCTGCCTCTGCAAACTCATATTTTCTTTTTGGTCAATTAATTTGTTTACGGGTTTCTGTATGGCAGATTTTGCGGTAACTTCGTGAGGAGACGGCTGGTATGCGTGGCAGTCAGATGCGGGTATTCACTTATTTGGGTGGCAGTCAGTTCAGTAAATTGTGGTTTGGATAATGACAATTTGGTTAATTCTGGGTTATCTGGGATATAGGTATCTCCCGATCAAGCTCAATTGCTTGCGATGCTTGTGCAGATTCTTGGTGCTCAACGCTGCATTGAACTTGGTGTTTATACAGTAAGTATACATGGGGGGATTTTTGTTGTGTTAATTTGGGGAATAGAGAGGCACTTGATGAGAAAGCTAATTGATTATGTTTGAATGATATGATTTGATTCAATGACGTTCTGCTGTTCAGGGATACTCGTCGTTGGCTGTTGCTTTAGCATTACCAGAATCAGGTTGTTTAGTTGCATGTGAAAGAGATGAAAAAGTTCTCCGGGTTGCTAAAAGCTATTACCAGCGAGCTGGTGTTTCTCACAAGGTCTTACATTTCCCTTCTTTGATAAACTTTATTACGTTAGATATCTAAGCACGGTCACCAAAGTAGTAAACACTTGCCTTAGAGATTGAACAGCTAGCCTCTCGCTTTTTGGGAACTCTGGAGCTATCATCACAAAACTTTGCAGTTTTGTACATGTTTGCTGCTTTTACGGATATGTGCATAATGCTGGAATATTTCTGAAAGTAGGTCAAAGTGAAACATGGAATGGCAGCAGATATTCTAAAATCAATGATTATGGATGGTGAAGCTTGTAGGTATTCTCTTCAATAGAATTTAGATCTCTGATTCTCTCCCTAATTTCTCAATGTCTTCTTTCTTTGAAACTAAAATTTTCTCATACTTTATACAGCTATGATTTTGCATTCGTCGATGCTGAGAAGAGAATGAATCAGGAGTACTTCGAGCTGCTGTTACAACTGGTGAGACAAAACATAATGGTAGAGACAGTTCAGTTTATTTCCACTTTCCTTGCATACATTGTCAAAATTTCTTGTCCTTATTTGGTAATAACAATCATCAGTCTCCTTGCAGGTGAGGACTGGTGGTGCCATTGCAATAGACAATGTCCTTTGGCATGGAAAAGTTGCTGACCCCTTGGTACGCATGTTTACTGTCACTCTTAAGATGTTGACCTATTATGCATTGTTGGCTAATCTCATCTTTTGAACAGGTTAATGATGCCAAGACTGTCAGCATCAGGAACTTCAATAAGAACCTAATGGAGGACGAACGTGTAAGCATTAGTATGGTAGGTACCAAAACATTTTGTGTTGTCTTGTGAAAATCCTGTATTGCTTTTCTTAGCATTGATAACCTTAGGTTCCTATCGGTGACGGCATGACAATCTGCCGCAAAAGATGATCTGATCTGCTACTCAATTCCTTTACAACTGAGATTTCTCTCCCGGAAGCAAAGGGCGTAAATATTTAAAGTTGAGTGAGGAAGTCAAATGAGGTATTATATTTGATTATGTAGTGGCATTGGGAGGAAGTTGAATCTTGAGGTGGTATTGTTATCGGCGGAACTGAAACTCACTTTGTCGATGACCAACAGAATAGAACCCAAATGTAATGTTGTATCGGCATTTGTTGTTTCTCTAAGACAATATGAGCTGTTTCTTTTTTGTTTGTTCGATATGTAATTTGTTGTATTATACTGGGGAATTGTCCTAATGAGATAAGATTCATGATGTTTTGGGATCGAGTTGTTCATTATCAGAGTATATGAAGTGGGCGACTTCCTCAATGCTCATGGAGTAGATATTTACATTTTGTAGCATTTTAGAAGATGGCACAACTTTTTTGTTTATGGCTTTAGATTTTGGGTTGTTAAAACAGTAAAAACTGATTGAAGCACGGGAGGAAACACTTTGGTTTACACCCCATTTGCCATTTTTCACCTTCAACCCCAAAGGGGTGATATTTCATTCGGTGGGCATAATATAGTTCTACTAATTCTACTACTTCTATTATTACTACTACTACTAATAATAATAATCAAATTAAAAATAATTGTTAAAATTAATAATAATAAAAATAATAATAAGTAGAAAATTTATAATAATAATTAATAAGAATAAGAATAATTAATAATAATAATAATAACAATAATTAATAATAATAAAATAAGTAATTTCGTCTAATAAAATAAATAAATAATAATAATAAGAATAATAATAAGTAGAAAATTAATAATAATAATAATAATAATAATAAAGATATTTTAGCCTTTTTGTTACTTATTCCTTTCTCATTCTAAGTTTATATTTTCAAACTAAACATTGGAATAGAAGTTCTTTATTTATTATTCCTTAAACCAAACAAAGTAATACTTATTCTATTATATTCTTTATTTTTTATATTCCTAAAAATACCTATTCTATTTCTTATTTATTCCATTCCTTGAACCAAACAGACCGTGATTATTTCATAGCATAAAAGTGGCACAAACCCTTCTTGTTAAATATAAAAAAGTTAGATCATCATTCGTATTTTCTTTTCCTTTTTTTTTCTTTTTTGCATGCATTTGTCGAAGAAACCATATTCTTGTTTCAATTACTCTGAAACCTTTCAATTCTCCTATTTCAGTTGTCTTTTTTTTGGTTTTTTGTGGTCACAAAGTATACATATCCAGAGCCTCCGACATATATTTCTCTTTTCTTGTTTTTTTTTTCTATTTGTCTTTCTTCCCACCTGGTAGGATTCGTTGGATCTGAAGGCCTCTGCTGAAAGTTTGGTTGAAAAGAAGTCTGGTTTGGAACTCAGAGATAATAGGGAACGTACGCTCTGGCTAGAGCTTTCACAGAACTCCACATTTTCATACCTTTTACTATAGGTCTGCAAGCTTGTGCTGTCTGATGATTACAACACCATACATGTGTTTGTTATGTTACCAACTGAAGAACTAAGTCTCTATTTTTTTCATCATATTTTTTGCAAAGTTTAAGATTGCAATTCAACATCAGAGGGAGAAAAAATTAGAGATTTTGATTTAAATAGTAGTGTTCATGTACCTGCAGAATTGCCCAACGAGTTGGAAAAAAGGCCAGAATGCACTGAAAGATGTCTCCGACGGTGCCAGTTGGGAAAAAGGCCAGAATGCACTGAAAGATATCTCCGACAGTGAGATTGAGGGTAGTAAATAGAATGACAAGTGATTTTGATGATACATACAAGGTTGTCAATAGAGTTTCCATTCCAGCGCCAAATTCATCACATGCGCAAGATTCAGAATCAACTACAGTTGCAGATTCAGACCCAGGTGTTGACATTATAGAAACAGAGATGTACGTAATGGGACACTAGTGATGCGTTGCTCATGCCTACAGCTATCGTTTTTAACCTCCTCCTCTTTTGTCGCTTCTGTTCTGTCAGCTTTCGTTGATTTGTTCTCTTGTTTTTAGGCCTACCCTTCCCTTTTGCTGTTGGTTTAGCATTGATTGAGGTAGGTAGAATTTTAAGATCCCATGGAATTTCCACAAGAAAAAAGGAATGGAGTTGACGATTTAATTCAATTCATTCGTTCTAATATAATTTCAGTTGTCATTTCATTGCTATCCTTTTTTCTTAGGTTTTATTAGTCGGTAGTCGCTGTCTTATTGTAGAGAGTAAGTGATTAATAATTAGTCCTTGGGAGGATGAAAAGAAATCTCAGTTTCTTTATACAGTTGATTTGCTTATCTTTTAAAGATCAAGTAATCAGAGTCTTCCTTGTGCGCAGAGACTATCCATTTGGTGTTCATATCAATGGAACATTCCATTTAGTTACATGAAGCCTAGCCTTTCCCACTTCATCATATCCATGAATTGCATATAGACCATGCAGAGAACCTTTGTAATACATTAGTATGACAAACCTTAGGACTTTTTTTTTTTTTTTTGGTTACAACAAAGCTTAGGGCTTTAAAGCAAGTAATGTGCACCCTTAGAAGGACGATTCTCAAGATTTGAATCGCAACTGTAAATCAGACTTCAATTGCAGCTTACACAACTGTAAAAGAACATTCCTTCACTCTTTTTACTCACTGCTACCCAGATAGAGTGAGGAACGTGAAAGAGGATTTATATGTGAGCATATGGCTACAAATTGGACAGCAATGGCACATAACAAAAGCATCAACAATCAAACGGTAGAAGGAAAACCAACAAATTCCCATTCACATTTCCTTCAAAAATAGCCAAAATAATCTTCACTAAATGCAAACATTAAAAGAAAACAACAAAAGCACGGGAAACAAAGAGATCACCTCCTACCCTTCAAAGCCATAATCCCAAAAGCTCCTTATGTGCAAAGAACACCCACACAGAGGCATACATTTAATCACACATCAACTTCAGTACGAAAAGGCAATATTTGTTGAATTTAGAGTTAAAGGTGGTGACACTTTTGAGATTTGAACTAGAAAAGATGTAGAGCAAACAGAACAGACCCTGTCTTCCAGTTTTTGATGTACGTATTCAATAATTAAAAACGTAGACTCACTGGCATTGGCATATATACTCATTATATATGTAATATCAATATAAATAAAATTTAATAATATTTTCTCATATTCAAATTTTTTAGGCGTTTTATAACATTTATTGTTTAAATCTTTTTAATTTTTATATTTTTAAACAATTAAAAATTGTATAAATTTATGTTTTATTCATTTATAAAAATTTTAAATAATAAAAAATTTAAAATGACAATTCGTTATTATAATTAGAATATTTCATTTTTTGTCGAATTCGAAGTCATTAAATTTGTGTATTAAAAGAATTATTAATTAAACTAAAAACTATAAAACATTAATTAAGAATTTCCATTCTAATGATAAAATGAAACCTAACTCAATCCAGTTTAATTGAAATAAATTCGCACACATCATCAAAGTTTCAATCTTTCTGAACCCTACAATTCATAAGTTCTAACAACGCTTTTATTTTATCTTTGAACATGAACAGTTTCTCTTCTCTGCCATTAATGCCATCCTTCAGTCTTTTTCTTCAAATTGTCCAAAGTCTCAGTCTTTTTCTTCTTCTGGTACTTGGGAAATTGGAGAACAGTCACTATTCATCTTCTTCTTCTTCTGACATTGTTGGAGAACTGAAAACAAAAATAAAGATTTAAACAGCTCCTCGTACCTAATACTGCAACTAAATGAATAAGAGAAACCAACCTTTGAGAAGAGGGTCAATGGCAAGTCTTACATAGGAAAAGACAATAGCAAGGAAACAACTTAAGCTTGCAACGGTGGCTAGGCGCTTGTTAGTACCATGCGAATTCTTCCAGTTACTTGACACGCAAATCAACAAATAATTGGAAGATTAATAATGCTTACGTTATGAAAAAATATTAAAATTCTTGTTTAGAAAAACATTTGAATATTTAATTTTTTATAACAGTAGATTTTAATCATTTTCAAAAAAATTAAGTAATTATATATGTAATATATATTATGTAATTGATGTCTTAAATATATTTTTGATAAAAAAGAATTAATACAAAAGATAAAATTATTAAAAATATAATTAAAAATAGTTAATTAAGAGATAAAGAATCAAGTACCTTATGACACAATTTCGAGATGAGGTATCTGAGAAAGATTGTGCTTTCCGATTTCTTGTTGAAGAACATCACTGTATTTTATATTCAATAATTGGAGCCTGGTGATAGTTGATGACATTAAACGGTATGGCAAGGTCTTCAACTTTGGGCAGGAAAAGACAGTGAGTTCTTGAAGACATGGCATAACTGTAATTCTTTCCATCAACCACTCATCAACGTCATCCCACTCTTCCCATTCCCAAGAAATCCAAAATTGAAGTACTTTCAATTTTGGAAATGATACGAAGGACGTTGATGAATCTTCTTCTTTTTCTATTCCCACAAATTCAACACCCACTCTTTTCAATCCCATATTTTCTAAGTACAACTTTTCAAGGCACAACAATTTACCCAATGGAGGCAATTCCTCACAATGCAAGCAGTTCTGAAGCTTAAGTACTCTGAGTAGATTCAGCTTCATCGTCCAAATTGGGAACAACCTCTTGCCTTCATACTCTTTTATGCTTAATACTTCCAAATCCGAAGGTGGCTCTAAAGCTTCAAGTAATGCTTCCTCATCTTCTCGCACATCATCTCTATCTTCTTGCAAATCATTTCTATCAAAACTCAAACTCAAATCGGTGACATTTTTTTTCTTCATAAGCTGAGCTTTTTTAGCCTCTTCTAGCTTTCTCACATTTCCCAACCCCCTTATTTTCAAAATTCCTGTAAGATTATTCAACTTTTCCATACCAATAATCGAAAATGATTCATCATCATTGACCCTTATGATGAATACAGTCAACTCTCTGAGAAGCTTCAGATTTCCTATTCCTTTGGGAAGATATTTTATCTTACAAGAATCCTCAATATCCAAATACATCAAGTTAATTAGTTTTCCAATCTCTTGAGGCAATTTTACTAGCTTCTGACACCAATTAAGAATTAACGTCTGCAAATTGTAACACTCACACAAATTCTCTGGTAACTTTTCTAGGTTTCTATTTTCAGACAAGTCAAGCCACCTTAGATGAACTAATCTCTTTATTGAAGATGGAACTTCTTCAATGCCACATTTGCTAAGGTCTAAAGTCCTTAGACATGTCAAATAATTAAATATATCCTTAACTGCATCAACAGTCAATGATGATCTATACCCAACAAATTTAATGATCAAACTACGTAATTTAGTCTGATCATAAATGTATTTAGGGAGTGGAGCATCATTTTCGATCACCAAAGTCAAATGACGAGCATTTGCACATGCATGTAAAGAGTTTCTATTCAACTCTATATCGTTGAAGACCTCTATCATCAAACAGTCATCTTTTGCAAATGCGTGGGCTAAATCACTCAACATATCATGCAACATATAAATATTATCTTTGCCGACTGAAATTTGGAGTAAAGAACGTGCAATTAAATTTTCGAAATAAGTCTCACCAACTATCTCTAAATCTTCATCTTCTTCTTTTGCTTTTAAAAAACCTTGAGCCATCCATATTTTAATCAATCTTCTTTTTTCAATTTCAGAATCTTTGGGAAAGATAGCACAATATGAAAAACATTGCTTTAATAGTAATGGTAAATCATAATAACTAAGTTTCAAAGGACCCAAGATATCTTCACCTTCCCATTCTTTTTTTTCCAAGACTCTCAACCATTCCTTTTCAGATTTCTTAGATCTCAAAAGTCCCCCTATTATGGTAGCAGTAAGAGGCAAACCTTTGCACTTATCAGCAATTCTCCTACCAATGCTCTCAAACTTTTGACAATCACCTTGAACAAGAGCAATTTGACTAATTATCGACCAACATTGCTCCGAAGTCAAGCTTCCTACTTTGTGTATACTCTCAGGATTACACCCCATAATTATAGCAACTCTTTCATTACGTGTTGTTATCAGAATTGTAGTTCCTGGCAAACCACACTTGAAAAGTTTTTCCAATTCTTCCCATTTTCTACTTTTTTCATTCCAGACATCATCTAAAATAAGCAAAAATCTTTTTTTACTGAGAAAATCACTTATTTCTTGAAATACGTTCTCTAGTTCTTTGGAATCATGAGTCGGAGAATCACAAAGAGATTTAAGAATTGCTTTTGCAATCTGTAATTCATCAAAAGGCTCTGAAACGTATACCCATATCTTCTTATGAAAATGAGTTTGGATCTCGCTATCATTATAGACTAATCGAGCTAATGTGGTTTTTCCAATTCCTCCCAACCCCACGAGAGAGATAATATGAGGATTAGATTTGGCCTCAAGTATCTTGCGCTTGACTTCATCTTTTTCTTCATCTCTACCTTTTATTTTTTGTATATCAATGAAAGATGTAGTCACATGTCTCCAAATATGTTTTTCAGTTTTCTGGGACGAAGAAAGTTGGTACCTAACTCGATCAGTTGCAATGTCATCTAGTCTTTGTTGAATATCTCTTATTTTTTGAGCAACCACGTGACGAAGACCAACATCGTGCTTAGTAAAGTAGATGCAGCGAAAAATAGAGAGTACCTTGTGCTTGAGCTGACTTTGATTGGAACCCGAAGAGTGGTGTTGATTTTGAAATTGAATTGTTTGAATCCAGGTCTTCCACTGATCTATCACATCATCCATGTCATAAGAAACAGCTTTGAGATTGAACAGCCAGTTCTTGACAGAAGCCTCCCTCAGTTGTTGTACCTCTGCATCATCTAGGAGGGCCTGAATGGACTTCAAATTGCTCACGAGTTTCTTAACTTCATGGTTAACTCCAGTCACCAACTTCACCTCTTCTTCTATGAAACTAAGCATCATGGAGGTTAGTTTCTCCACCACAGCAGAAATAATAGCATCAACCATTTTCAGGGATCAAAGGGTAAGCAAAAGGATTATGAGAAGTTGAAGGAGTGAGTTATTGGATGAGAACGTAGACTTGGGTATTTCCGTATTTATAGAGCTGCGAGGATGTTTCATATTATTCTTTCTCTGCAACTTTCGTCCAACACTTTGCGAGTGGCTAAGCAAAAGGGATAGTAAAATGATGTGATCTTTATGGGCATGTTCATCATATTACCAAAGAATAGTATTTATTTATATTTTATATTATTCACAAGAGTGGATTCATGGATGTGATCATTATGGGCATCTTTAGGTCGGAAAGGGGACCACCGAGATTAGACGGCGATCAGAGGAATTTGAAGAAGAATTTTCTAAATTTTTTTGTGGAAGTTCGGTTGTATCTTCATCATATTCCCAAAGAATAATATTTATTTATATTATATATAATATTTAACTATTCGGCAAATCTATAAGATGTTTCTTTAAGAATATATAAATATTATAATTTCAGCTTTTAAATAAGAAGTTAAGAATCTACTTTTGAGTCATTGAATCACTAAATATTATGGAAAATTTGCTTCGAAGTGTTTGTACAGATTCCATCACAAAGGATTAATTATGCTATATTGTTTTATAATTTTTTTACTTCTTTGGAATATTATTTAATTATTGTATAAATTTTTTATTATAGTTTATATTCATATATCTGAAATAATGTTGTAACTTTTTAATAAGAATAAATGATATGATAATTGAATTTTTTAAAATATAAAAATATCAAATGATCAAAATTTTGATAGATTTAACTCTTTAAAGCAAGTTAAGTACAAATGTTTCTACAAATAAATCATCTAAACATATGAAAAATAACAAATAATGGTATCACTATAAGAAATGATATTGGAGTTAATACAAGCTATGTTTTTTTTTACAAATGGTAATTAAGTTCGAATTTGCCCAATTCAATTTGACAGAATTTTAAATCAAAATTATTTTTTTTATTTTAGAGTTTCAATTTGAAATCTAAAAGTTTAAAGAAAATAATGTCATTTTAAGTAAAATAATATCACTTTTATTCTTATTTTTAAAAAATAAATAATTAGAGCAGGCCAAGCTTCAAGCTGCACAGGTCCGATCAAATTCAAACTCAATTAAATACCTCGTACTTAATTAGATTTCAAGATAACCTTAGGTTAAAGAAAAAAAATTTGACCCAAACTCAAGTCCGAAAAGGCTTGAAATGCTCACCCCGACCCATTACCAAGTCTAATGCTTTCGACCATCCACTATTCCTTACTTAGGAATTGAATTAGACAATAGCACTATTTCTGTATTTTTCAAATAAATGTCCATTTCATTAAATTGGAAAGAAAAGAAATAGAGAAGATGAGAGAAACACGAAAATGAAATGAGGCTTCAAAATTTCTATCAATTGCAGTAATGCACTGATCATTTCATAACATAAAAGTGGCACAATCCCTCTTGTGAAATATAAAAAAGTCAATCATCATTCGTATTTTCTTTTCCTTTTTTCTTTTTTGCGTGCCTATGTTGAAGAAACCATACTCTTGTTTCAATTACTCTGTAACCTTTCAGTTCTTTTTTTTCAGCTGTCTTTTTTTTTGGTATTTTGTGGTCACAAAGTATACGTATCCATAGCCTCCGACATATATTTCTCTTTTCTCGTTTCTCTTTTCTATTTGTCTTTCTTCCCACCTGATAGGATTCGTTGGATCTAAAGAATCAAGTACCTTATGACATAATTTCAAGATGAGGTATCTGAAAAAGTTTGTATTTTCAGATTTCTTGTTGAAGAACATTTCTGCATTTTATATTCAATAATTGGAGCCTGAAAATTAATAAAAATATAATTAAAAAGAGTTAATTATGAGATAAAGAATCAAGTACTTTATGACATAATTTCAAGATGAGGTATCTCAGAAAGTTTGTATTTTCAGATTTCTTGTTGAAGAACATTTCAGCATTTTATATTCAATAATTGGAGTCTGGTGATAGTTGATGACAATAAACAGTAAGGCAAGGTCTTCAACTTTGGGCAGGAAAAGACAGCGAGTTCTTGAAGACATGGCATAACTGCAATTCTCTCCATCAACCGCTCATCAACGTCATCTCACTCTTCCCATTCCCAAGAAATCCAAAATTGAAGTACTTTCAATTTTGGAAATGATATGAAGGACATTGATGAATCTTCTTCTTTTTCTATTCCCATAAATTCAACACCCACTCTTTTCAATCCAATGTTTTCTAAATACAACTTTTCAAGGCATGACAATTTACCCAATGGAGGCAATTCCTCACAATACGAGCAGTTCTGAAGCTCTTTGAGTAGATTCAGCTTCATCATCCAACTTGGGAACAACCTCTTACCTTAATTCTCTTTTATGCTTAATACTTCCAAATCCGAAGGTGGCTCTAAAGCTTCAAGTAACACTTCCTCAGCTTCTCACATATCATCTCTATCTTCTTGCACATCATCTCTGTCAAAACTCAAATTCAAATCGGTGACATTTTTTTTCTTCATAAGTTGAGCTTTTCTAGCCTCTTCTAGATTTCTCACATTTTCCAACCTCCTTATTTTCAAAATTTCTTTAAGATTTTGAACTTTTTCATACCGACAATGGAAAATGATTCATCATCATTCACGCTTATGATAAATACAGTCAACTCTATGAGAAGCCATAGATTTCTCATCTCTTTGGGAAGATACTTTATCTTACAAGAATCCTCATTATCCAAATACATCAAGTTGATTAGTTTTCCAATCCCTTTAGGCAATTCTACAAGATTCTGACACCTATTAAGAATTAATATCTGCAAATTGTAACACTTACACAAAATCTCTAGTAACTTCTCTAGATTTCTATTTTCGGACAAGTGAAGCCACCTGAGATGAACTAATTTCTTTAATGAAGATGGAACTTCTATGATGCCACAATTGCTAAGGTCTAAAGTCCTTAGACATGTCAAATAATTAAATATATGCTTAACTGCATCATCAATAAATGATGATTTATACCCAACGAATTGAATGATCAAACTGCGTAATTTGTTGAGACCATAGATAGACCTAAGGAATGAAGCGTCATTTTTGATCATCAAAGTCAAATGACAAACATTTGCATTTGCATGTAAAGAATTTTCATTCAACTCTATATCTTTTAAGACTTCTATCTCATTTTCTGTAAATGTTTGGGCTAGATCACTCACCATGTCATGCAACATAAAAATATTATCTTTGCCGACTGAAATTTGGAGGAAAGAACGTGCAACTAAATTTTCGAAATAAGTCTCACCAACCATCTCTAAATCTTTATCTTCTTTTGCATTTAAAAAACCTTGAGCCATCCACATCTTAATCAATGTTCTTTTTTCAATCTCAGAATCTTTGGGAAAGATAACACAATATGAAAAACATTGCTTTAGTAGTAAAGGCAAATCATAATAACTAAGCTTCAAAGGACCCAGATATCTTCACCTCCCCATTCCTTTTTTTTCCAAGACTGTCAATCATTATTTTTCAGATTTCTTCAATCTCAAAAGTTCCTCTACTATGGTTGCAGTAAGAGGCAAACCTTTGCACTTATCAACAATTCTCCTACCAATGCTCTCAAACTTTTGACAGTCACCTTGAACAAGAGAAATTTGACTAATTATCGACCAACATTGCTCCAAAGTCAAACTTCCTACTTTGTGTTGTTGAGTATTGTCTCAAAGTCAGAAATGGTAGCTTCTCAAAGTCAGAAATTTTAGCTTCTCAAAGTCATAAATTGTAGCTTGCTTTCAGTGATTGTTGAGTCAGAAATGGTGGCTTGTTTTTGCAGTAGATTTCAGTGGTGCAGCTGGCTTTCACCTTCACCCATTAAATTCTCTACAAAAGAGAAGCAACAACAACGAAAGAAGTAGGAGAGAAGAGAGCAGAAGAATTCTGGTGTGAGAAGAAAGCAGAAGTTGTTTAGTGTCAAAGAGTAGAAAAATTTTCCAGAAGTGAGAGAGAGCAGAAATTTAGAGAGAGAGAGAGAGAGAAATTTATATATATATATATATTGTTTCTCTTTCCAGTAGGAGTGGGTGAGCTTGGATTAATTTGGGTCTTATGGGAAACTGCGTCATAAACACTATTGTATGGTCTTATTGATTATAGTGAAATATTCAGTCGTCTCCAAATTGGACGTAGGCATTGCCGAACCAGTATAAAAATCTTGGTGTTCTTATTGGTGTTTTATTTTTCACTTTGAATTTATTAACGTTTCCGCACAACAAGTGGTATCAAACCTCCAGTTTTTTTGACTGGGATGTTATAGGAGTGAAAATCTATTGGAGCTACAGTGTCGGTGAATAGTGTCAGTGCTACAGTTCCCGTGAATAGTGTCGGTGCTATAGTTCCTGTGAACAGTGCTAGTGCTACAGTCCCTGTCAACAATGCTGATGCTACAGTCTCCGGCAACAGTACTGGTGCTATAATTCCCGTGAACAGTGCCAGTGCTACAGTCCTGTGCTATAGTGTTGTGAATAGTATCGGAACTACAGTTTGTGTGAACAGTGATTACAAATAGTACGTTTTGTGAATAGTGACGAGTAGATGGCTGGAGATAAAGACGAGCCCGTTAAGAGGGAGTCAATGTCATCATCGTCGACACTTACATCCAATAGACATCCAATTGCTACTACAAGGTTAGAGGTTCATAAATTTAATGGCTCTAATAATTTTGGTATGTGGCAGTGTGAAGTTATGGGTGTATTGTATCAACAAGAGTTGGATATGATTCTGGAAGATAAACCCGAAGATATGGATCACAAGCAGTGGACATGAATTAATCTCCATGCTTGTGCCTCTATTCGATCATTCCTTGATAAGAAGCTAAAATATCCTTATATAAAGGAAACTTCTGCTAAGGAGTTATGGAAGAAATTGGAGGAAAAGTGTATGACCAAGAGTGCAGAAAATCAGCTCTTCTAAAAGAAGCGACTCTTCCAATTTCAGTATCGTCCAGGTATTTCTATACATGAATACCTAAATGATTTTAACAAAATACTTGCTGATTTAGCAAACCTTGATGTGAAAATTCTTGATGAGAATAAGGCACTATGTTTGTTAAATTCATTACTTGATGATTATGATCATTTGACAAGTATTTTGTTTTTTGAAAAATACGAGGTGAAACTTGATGAGGTTTCTGCAGCATTGGTGAATCATGAGTGTCGTAAGAAGGAACTGAAGACTCGCAATTCACAAACTGAGGTATTCACTGCAAGGGGACCAACAGAGGAAAGAAAACATAGGAAGCGGGGAAAATCTCGTTCAAAGTCACGAGGGAAGTTTGCTGCTAAAGATGAATGTGCCTTTTGTCGCCAAAAGGGTCATTGGAAGAAGGATTGTCCCAAATTGAAGAACAAAGAGAAGGAGAAAGTGGGTTCTGTAGCAAATATTGCAAAATCTGGAGATGATGATTTCGAGTTTGCTTTGACTAGTTCATCTGCTAATGGTCACTACAAGGAGTGAATTTTAGATTCAGGTTCCACTTATCATATGTGTCCCTTTTGGGAATGGTTCTCTAGCTTTCAGGAGTTGAATTGGGGAGTTGTTTCGATGGGAAATAATAATACCTGCAAAACACAAGGGATAGGCAAAATCTGTTTGAAGATGCACGATGGAACAGTCAGAGAATTGAGTGATGATCGGTATGTACCAGATATGAAGAAAAATCTTATCTCATTAGGAGCATTGGAATCCAAAGGTATCAAGTTCACCATAAAGGGTCGAGTTCACCATAGAGAGGGTCGAGTTCACCATAGACGGTGGAGTTCTTAAAGCTGTGTGTGGGGCACTTGTGGTGATGAAAGGTACAAGATGAAATAACTTGTTTTTTTTGTAGGGGAGTACAGTTATTGGTGGAGCAGTTATCACTGAAACTACTGGCATAGATAGCTCAGACACTATAAGGTTATGACATATGCGTCTTGGGCATGCTGATGAAAAAGCATTGCAAGGATTGGTGAAGCAAGGCTTATTGAAAGGCACAAAGGCATGTAAATTAGAATTCTGTGAACACTGTATACT
>JANIJF010000209.1:65816140-65831298 GCA_024520955.1 Erythroxylum bequaertii | reverse complement strand
AAATGTATAGTCGATTACTGAAGTTGTAACACACGAATTATTGATTGAAATCTCAGTTTTTCACTGAGTTCTTAACACCCTCTGTTTGCCCCTGTTTTCGTATTCCCTCTTACTCTAGTTTTCTCTCTCTACATTTTTCTGGTTTTTAGTCGTTTATCCGTGCATGATTGATCGATAACAACAACAAAGTGGTATCAAAGCTGATTTCTTAAGGGACCTGTGAGGGTATAAGCAAGTGTTCCGCGTCTTGAACAAGCAAATTCCTTCCGGATTACGCAAAGGTAATGAGGAGTGCATACTCTGAGATGGTTGAGGCATCCACTCCAAGCATGCAGCCGACAGTCTTTGATGGTGAAGGTTACCAGATCTGGGCAATAAAGATGGAGGCATACTTGCAAGGACAAGATTTGTGGGAACCGATTGCTTAAGATTACGAAGTGGAGGTTCCTGCTGATGACGTCCCGATTGCTCAGCTGCGTTGGTTGAGGGAAAGAATTGCCAAGAAAGCCAGGGCGAAATCTTGCTTATACCAAGCAATCGCACCCGCCATATTCACTCGGATAATGACTCTTGGATCTGCGAAAGAGATCTGGGAATTCTTGAGGAATGAATATGCGGGTGACGAGAAAGTAAAGAATATAAAGATATTGAATTTTTTGTGAGAATTCGAAAGAATTCAAATGAAGGATGATGAATAGGTTAAGAATTACACCGAAAAGCTGATACAACTTGCGGATCAAATCAGGCTTTTAGGAGCTGATTTTAAAGATCAAAGGCTAGTCCAAAAGCTTGTGGTTTCTGTACCTGAAAATTTCGAAGCCACCATTGTCTCTCTGGAAAATTCCAAGGAAATTGGACAGATCAAGTTTGCTGAGGTAGTAAGCGCACTCCAGGCTCAAGAACAAAGGCACTTGATGAGGAAATCCGAAGTAGCTGAAGGAGCATATCGGGCCTCAGCCAAGAATAAGGGCCAAGAGAAATCCAAGAAGAAGAAAAGAAATAAGGGAGGATCGAGCTCGCACAATGCTCAATCGCACCAGAAACAATCAAGCAAGAATATCGGAGGAGACAAAGCGAACAAATTTAATCCTTGTCCTCACTGTGGTAAGTCTAATCATCTGGCTTTCAGTTGTTGGAAGAGGCCGGATGTGGAATGTCGTAGATGCCACCAGAAGGGACATATGGAGGCTATTTGCAAAAAGCAAGGTGGATAGCAAGAAGCAAATGTGCAAGTTGCCGAAGAGGAAGAGTAACTTTTTGTAGTCATGTGCGATCGAGCTAAAGCACATCCGTCCAAATGGCTGATAGACAGTGGATGTACAAGCCACATGACACCAGATGCATCTTTTTTCAAAGTTCTACATCACAACATGAAAGCCAACGTGAAGGTGGGGAATGGTGTATGCATTCGTGTAGAAGGTAGAGGAATGGTTGAGATACCAACCAAGATCGGCGTCAAAACCATCTCCGATGTGTTGCTGGTACCCAAGATTCAGCATAATCTACTTAGCGTGGCTCAATTGATTGAGAAAGGTATGTCGGTATACTTTGAAACTGATAAGTGCAGGGTTCTGGACAAGCTCGGGAGAGAGTTGTTCACCACAAGAATGAAAAATAAGAGCTTTGTGGTGAGACCAGTGGAGTTTCAGCAAGAAGCGATGGTGACCAGTACAGGTGATCTCAATCTATGGCATAGGAGGCTCGGTCACTATCACATGAAAGGGTTGGAGGCAATGCACAAGAAGCAGATGGTTGAAGATTTGTCGCTAGTATCGCATAATCACGTTGCATGCAAGATCTGCATGAAAGGCAAGCAATCACGTACGCCTTTCCTGAAATCAAAGTGGAGAGCTGAGGAGAGGCTTCAGCTACTACACATGGACGTATGCGGACTGATGCCAATCGCCTCTTTAAATGGTAGTTGTTATTTCCTGTTAATCATAGATGATTATACAAGGTACTCATGGATTTTCTGTTTAAAATCTAAAGGTGATGTAGCCAAAACATTTCGTGAATTTAAGGTGCTTATAGAGAATCAATCCGGAGTGAGCATTAAGTCTGTAAGAACAGACAATGGCTCGTAATTTACTTCTCACGAGTTTGATCAGATCTGTAAGCTTGCAAGGATTAAGCATCAACTCACTACCTCGTACACTCCACAGCAAAACGGAGTTGTGGAGAGAAGAAATCGGACGGTAGTGGAAATGGCAAGGTGTATGATGGAAGAGAAGGAGCTCCCGAAAGACTTCTGGGCTGAGGCAGTGACAACTGCGTGTTTTCTGTTGAACCGTCTGCATACTCGAGCCCTAGACGATAAAACGCCGTATGAAATGTGGCATGGAAGCAAGCCAAAGTTGAAGAATCTGAAAGTTTTTGGATCTCCTTGCAGTGTTCTCGTGCCTCAAGTCAGAAGGAACAAGCTAGACAGCAAAACAGAGACGACAATTTTCGTAGGATATTCGGAAGTATGCAAAGGTTACAGAGTATACTATCCGGAATTAAAGAAAGTAAAGGTGAGTAGGGATGTAAACTTTTTTTAGGATGATCTCTGGAGTTGGTCTGAAGAGAAGAAGAAGACTGAGGAAGCAAGGAAGGAAGACAATCTACCCTCGGATGCCCAACAATTAATGGGTGACTTGGGAAATGAGGATGATCCGGACCAATTACAACTTACGGATAAGGAAGTAGATCCAGTGGCCCAACATGAGTCACATGGCGGGAATTCTGATGAAGAAGTTCCAGAAGACTCCGATGAAGATTACGATCACATTCCGGTGAGAGGAACGAGAAGCCTGACAGAAATTTACGAAAGAAGTAATGAAGCGTTTTTGGAGCCTACAAAGGTTCAGGAGGCTTTGCAAAATCCCAAATGGCTCGAAGCCATGACAGAAGAAATAGCAATGATTAACAAGAATCAGACATGGACGTTGACGGATAAACCTCCGAACAAGAGAGCAATCGGATTGAAATGGGTTTTCAAGACTAAGGTGAATCCTGATGGATCGGTTAACAAGCTGAAGACGAGATTGGTTGTAAAGGATTACGCACAAGTTGAAGGCGTGGACTATGCAGAGACATTTGCGCCTGTGGCTAGAGTTGAAACGATCAGGTTGCTGTTGGCATTAGCAGCTGAGAAGGGATGGAAGGTACACCAAATGGACGTTAAGTCCGCCTTCCTCAATGGTATCCTACAGGGGGAAATTTACGTCCAATAGCCGGAGGGGTTCGTGATCAAGGGAAAGGAAGAGTTTGTATATAAACTGAACAAGGCCCTTTACGGGCTTAAACAGGCCCCTCGATGCTGGTACGCAAGGATTGACTTGTTCCTGTTGGAGATAGAATTCAGGAGGAGCAGTAGTGAACCGATCCTATATGTGCGAATACAGGACGGTGATGAGGTGGTGATTTCAATTTATGTAGATGATCTGTTGATCACCGGAAGTTCAGAGAAGCAGATAGGTTTCCTGAAGCAACAGTTTTGCAAAGCTTTCGAGATGACAGATCTAGGGTTGATGAAATATTTTCTAGGGATGACAGAGTGAAGGAAGAATCAAAGTAAGTCAGAAGAAATATGTGTGTGATGTGTTGAAGAAATTCAATCTGGATAAGTGTAAGCCTGTCTCAACTCCAGTATGCCCGAAGGAAAAATTCATGAAGAAGGAAGATGGAGATGAAGTTGACTGTAGGAACTATAGGAGCATGGTAGGCTGCCTGATGTATATATCAGCCACAAGACCTGATATAATCTATTTGGTAAGTCTGCTGTCCAGGTATTTGAGCAATCCTGGAAGACAACATGTTACTGCTATAAAAAGGGTGCTGAGGTATCTGAGAGGGACAATTGAATTCGGTCTTTTATATGAAAGAACTGGTGTCTGTAAGCTCAGTTGTTATGCGGACAGTGATTGGGGAGGAGCAACTGAGGACATGAAGAGCACGTCTGGATATTGTCTGACGTTGGGATCAGCATGTTTTTCATGGAGTTCGAAGAAGCAGGAGCTGGTAGCTCTCTCTACAGCTGAAGCTGAATTGGTGGCAGCAACTGCAGCAGCGAAACAAGTGGTGTGGGTAAGGAAATTGCTTGGAGATCTACAAGTTCATCTAACTTCAGCTACGGTGATATATGTAGACAATCAGGCGGCGATTTCTATTTCATTGAATTCGGTATTCCATGGTAAAACTAAACATTTCAAGCTTAGATATTATTATCTAAGGGACGTTCGGCAAGAAGGTGAACTAAAATTGGAGTATATCTCTACGGAGAATCAGAAGGCTGATCTATTCACCAAAGGTTTTCATGAATCGAGATTTCAGCAATTAAGGCAAATGGTGGGAGTTCAGAAATTAAATTCCTGATCCAAGGAGGAGAATGTAGGTTATGTGTCTCAAGAATTGTCGGACAACATGCAGACGTTCGAACCATGCAGTAACGTGAAAGATTAAAGATTGCAAGAATTCAAGATGTTCAATAAGAGTCGGTTAAAATCCGTTAGAGGATAGTTAACAATTTGCTATAAATGTATAGTCGATTACTGACGTTGTAACACACGAATTATTGATTGAAATCTCAGTTTTTTACTGAGTTCTTAACACCCTCTGTTTGCCCCTGTTTTCGTATTCCCTCTCACTCTAGTTTTCTCTTTCTACATTTTTCTGGTTTTTAGTCGTTTATCCGTGCATGATTGATCGATAACAACAACAGATATCTTTGCTCAGGGTCTGCTCTCCATTACCGCAGGCTACTTTTGCTTCAAACAGTGATATTGGTTGAGCCCCACATCGCGACCTTTTCCAACTTGGATGTACTCATGGTGAGTGATATTGCCTCGCCTTAGAGTTGAGTTGAAACCTATATAAGATAACCATGAATCACAGTGAAGAAAGAGTATTTAATGTCAGTAGAAAATGAATGTTTCAACATGTTCGTTAGCTCTTTAACATTTCTTTATAATTGCGTAAAAGCAAGCTACCTGCAAAGATGTCCTCGCTTAAGTTGATGCCACGAGATGCCTTGCTGATACCGCCACGAGTTATGTGGAATATTCTATCGAACACATCGGGATGACCATAATGAAATCGGATCCTAAAGCAAAACAATACAATTATGAGAGAATATCAACATAAATTATGTTTTCTTTGCATCATATGATTAATTTTTTGCAGTAGTATTCTTCTTGCAATTTCGCTTCTCAATCACTTGAAAATCAACATGTTTAAGTCGACGAACGTAAGTAGCCCACAGTAGGTAATCTAAGAATGAAAGAACATAAGAAAGTATACTTCAATGGTCTAGCCAGAACTCTTTGGCCAATGGTGACGAAACTCGTTTCTTGATTTGACATGAACCAAGCCAAAGAAGACACACTGGAGATCAATAAATACAACATTTATATCAGAAGATATAGAGTAGGCGAAATTTTTGAACGCAGCAGAACTGATACAAGATGAAAAGAGACGAATGATTAACAAACCTTCCAGTGAAGATATGCTCCCGAACACCCAATATTGAAGGTGGACGGACCCCGTGATCCTCATTAAATTCTTCAAGAAGATTACGCATTTTTAAGGCTTCTTCCAAGTAATTATCCTACAATGGATCAGTGGAAGTGAAACAAATAATCAGATTCAGCTCCTACATTGATACCTTATAAGTAGATTAGGTTCATTTTTCTGTTAAAGTTTACTTGATTCATGTCAATGGCCCGGAGAGCTTCCCCTCGTGTAAATACTATTGCATGGTTCTGATTTTCAGGCTTTCCTTCTCCAATTTTTGCCGAACCGGGCAACTTTATTCGGTATATTTCCTTTGAGAAAATATTGGAAAATTCATCAGACTTTTGCATGAAGCTGTCCAGCATGTAACATCTATTCTAATTTCAATAGGAATTACCTGGTCAAGATTATTTACAGCTTTTATCAGCACAGAGTAGTATACTTTCTGTACCTTTCCACCTTCTCTTTCTTCAACTTCATCAATGTATGCAACACGGAGAGAGGGATTGCTGTAAAAGAGAGGAGGAGAATCGGAGGAGGGTTAAAAGCCATGCATATGAAGTCGGTCAAAACTGATTAAGATGCTAGAAACAAGGGGGTCATGCTAGTTAACGTACTTAACCATCAAATTCAGGATATCTGTTGCCCGGCGATCTCCGCTCCGCTTCTGATTCCCGTAGTTTTGACAGGTAGCGACATATGTGAATTTCATGTCAGCCACTGCGTCTAATTGAGCATATACAGATCTCTGACTTTTCTTATCTTCTTCAGATGGAACACTAATAGCTTTGTAACCTTCCAATATTTCTGCATACATACGAATATTTAGATCCAGGAACCATAAGACAAGATCTAACCACTTCATTACCTTCTTAACTTCATTGGGCATGAAAAAATACATTGAGAACAAATGCTCAGCAAAGTGTAGAAGATCCAAGTACAAGACACTTTAATCAAGAAAAATAGTATAAGACACCAAAAGAACTTGCTATACAAATGTTATCATGCATAAGTAAATGAGCAAATTAACTTGGGTGAATTTAAGTTACATATGTAAATTGTTGAGAAAATAAACGGTTGAAAAAGATTTAAAAGATAAAATGTGAGAAAGGTAGAATGTAAATTTTTCCTCAAACATACTCTAGTCTCCTGAACATAATATGCTGAATATTCTATTTGTGGTGAATGAAAGATGTAAAAGACTAGCAAGAGGCATGAGAACGGTGAATAAAGCATAGCATAGGAGAATTGTTGTCTAACATAGGTTTCTTTGATAAACCCAATTATCTTATTTAAAATTTGAGTTAAGTTTTACTTTATTTCTTAAGTTAATCTCCTTACCATATTCTTCTTGCATTGGATTGTTATCACCTGTACTACTTTAACAGACAAATCCGTTTTGACCTGACAAATTTTAAAAAAAGAAAAGGTCGCTTCTAGCAGGCCTCCATCAATAGTTTTTTTATAGAATTTTTTTAATCACACATAAGGACGGAAGCCATAATATATTTTCTAGAAACTGAGATTCCCTGATTGCTTTAATTTCCAAAGGTTTGCTTGGAAAGCTTCACCCAAGGAGCTATGACTGTTTACGGAGTATGTGAAGCTAAAAGCTTGAATTAAATGCCAAGTTGATCAGACATTTTGCAGTTACTTGAAGAGCCAAACATTCATAAAGTGTTCAACAATTTTCTTAATGGGCCAAGTAAATGCCATATTTTGTCTGATATTCTTAATTAAAAAGGAATTGATGCTCTTACCACTTTCATTTGCCATGTCAAGGAAAGCCTGAAGCTTCAAAGCTCGTCTATAGTACATCATTCCCCTAACTGAAAGGTATATATAGAGCTTAGAATATATATTATAAAGAAAGAGCTACTTTCTCAAGTTTGAGAAAGGCAGATCATGGAGGGATTAGCTCTAATTTTCTTAATAAATAATTTATAAAAATTAATTAAATAGCGTATTTATCTTTAATAATGATTACTAACTAATAGAAATATTATAACTTTCATCATTTAATCGAGAAGATAGTATTTATTTAAAATTTTTATTTAAAAATTTATCTGAAATCAATTATTCTTATTAGATGAATAAATTACAAATAAATTCAAAATTTTTGTAACCATCCCACTAACATAATATTTTATGATAAAAATTAAATTACTCTCAATTGTATTTATTATAATAACTCTCTTAAGTATGTATTGTAAAAAAAATTAATTCTGATTTTAAATTTATAAAATATAAAATTTTATTATAATAAGTAAAATATCACATAAAATAAACAAAATTTAACATTTATTAATGAAATAGTCATTAAATTTATTCTCTGTAGTTATATATTAAGAGAAATATATTGAACTAAATTTATAATACAATGATTTGAAACTTATATAACTATAGAGTAAAAGTAACAACTACATACTATACGATAAATTTATGTGAAAAATTAATTCTAGTGGATCCGTAGGAGAAAAACAAAGTTGCAGCAATCACCTGAACGACAGAGAGTTTGACCTGACGAAGTTGCAATATGCTTTCATCACTTTCCCAAACGTCACTGTCTTTCTTACAATTTATACGTTCCATGAAGTTGGTCCATTCATCTAATGAAGTTCAGAATGTCACGTCAGTTACACAGGTCATAACAGATCAAACAATAAAATGCTGCAGGAGACTGCGAAGCTACTACACCTGGGAAGATCTTCTGCAAATAGTATATGATTGACACACCATCTTCGTTGTCCATCTCCAGGTCAGACTTGGAGTAAACAGTCTCCTCACTGTAGTACGGCGTCATTACACTGTCCACGGCACAAAAAGATTGTTGGTGGCAAAGGACTGTTTCTGTTGAATGCATCATGATAAAATTCATAAACAAAAACATTGAACATGAATCCCATCACTAAGGAACTAGCCTATTTGGAAAGTAGAAACCAAAAATACTTCTGAACAAGAGAAGAAGCAGCAAAATCTAACTTCATCAAAAGAATGTTAAAAAAACGATGGTAATTTTATTGATAAAAGGACTTGAATACAAGACTCAAAACACCAAAGGATTTGTACAAAATAAGAGTAGAAGAAAGGGACTTGGACACACACAACACACACACTACACACACTTTTCTCTCTTTGTTTTATCCACCACACGCTTGTCTCACCTCTCTTTCTATATATATCACAAAATGGTGCTTGGATTGCCTATTTATAGGCAATCCATCACCGACCTTGCAACTTGGACAAATTGCAAGGAAGACTCTAGATTGCCCAAGTTGCCAACTTGGGCAATTTTTCCAGATTTTTCCTTCTTTTTTTTTTTTACATCTAGACTTTTCTTCTTAGATCTAGAATTGTTCTACAAGGTTCTAGAAATTTGTTGGTGATTTCTAACAAAGAAGGAATGATGTTGTCACAGGATGTTATCCAACATCAATCCTTGAGATATAACAGAGTCTCTGCTGCAAATACTGAAAGAAATATCAGGACTCGGACCTCAATGACAACATTTTACGAACTCGAGGAGGGCGTGGCATATCCATGAACAATGAGTTTGTAAAGAATGCAATTCTTCTACGTGCTTCAAGGTTTGTTGGTACATCTTCAGCAGATTCTTTCACTGTCAAAAGGAGATGAAGGCGCTGCATCTGAAGATATGTTTTTTTTACACATATGTAATCAGTGTTTGCAAATGGTGAAAGGAATCAAGTCTTCTCCTAGTGAAATAATGGTTTCATATCACACAAGATACCTCCTCTTCCCAGTGAGCCGTAGCAGGAGGCGGGAACATTATAGCTGGTCTCGTCGCAGTACCCACAAAAAGTTGCCTTCCGGAATCTTTTCCAGAGTGTCCAAGGTCTATCAACTCACTGCTTTGTCATTGTACAAGATAAAGATCATAGCTGTTTCTCTCAAAATAAACATATGGGTTATGAATTAATCTATGAAAAACATGAGAAGCTTTTCACCCACCGATTTTCATTCACCATCATGTCACGGGTAACAACTTCTAGCATGTCCTGCAGCAACAAAACCACGGTATCTCGCTTTGATGGATTACTCTCTTTCTGCAACATGAAAAGACGTTATATTTCTAAATCTTACAGGCAAAGGAGGAGCATGAGTTGCACAACAGTAAATTGAATATCATCTAGTTAATCTTTTATGAATCACTCACCAAGATCTCTACAAGTTCCACGAATTTCCCGCAGAAAGCAGGTAGGCAACCCATTCTGAAATTTGCAAGCAATGTATGTCTTGAAATGTTGCTCTCAATTTCTTTAATGATAAGGCCAATTATCCTGGTACGTTCATCAGATAATTAGACTTCCTTCACTGGAATCTAAAGCAATTTCCAGGTTTTGCAAACAATTGATAGTCTTTTGAACAGAACAAGGAAAAACTTTATATCAAGTGATAATCAAATAATGCAAAGAGAAAAAGAACAAAATACCACATTTTGACATAGACACAGGGTTGGAAAAGAGAACTGGAGTAGGACATGGAAAATGTGTTGGACAATAGAGTAGCGGTGATAATGAAAAAAGAAAAACAATTGTCCTGTAAGACTCCTTAATCGTGAATTAATGAGGGTTTATGGACAGCAGAAAAAAGAAACTGAAGAAGGAAAACTATCCTTCTCTGACATTTGAAAATTTTCATGGAACTCAAAGATTTTCAAATGTTTTCGTGCTATTAGAAGTGTCTGGGGATCGATAGATTTTTTTAAAGTTGATTACATGACTGAAAAGTTGACATGATAGAAACTTGGAAATGAATCACCGCTAATAATTAAATTACCTGTTCTCAATGTCTCCAACCACCAAACTTTTTAGGACATGTTTGAAAGATTCGTAGCATTCAATTACAGCACATTTCATGTATTCATCTGCAGATATACGTTTCCAGAGGAAAGCATCTTTTGCCCGAAATTGAGCTGCCATATCTAAAGCTATTGGAATCTGCATGGGTAGAGAAAACAATTAATTAAACAATCAACTCATTTGTGCTTAAATTCTGAAAAACAAATATGCAGACCTTGCTAGCAAGCAAAAATGGTGGCCACTGGATTAACTTGAGACCAGGATCTGATGTGTATGGATCGACCAACAGATCCATCTCCCTGGATCAGATGAAACCACAATTCAGTCTCAGCAGCTACAAGACATGAAAAGTAAAATAGGCGTAAAAATGAGCAATCTACCAGGGTTGCTTTGCCTTTCCTGTCCCTAATAAGATCCTCTTCTCGGAAACTACATAACACTTCATTCCATAACTGAGCAAATTTCGCAGCTTCGCTTCTCTTGTTTGCCGTAACCTAAAGAGACGCAATAATAAAAGTTAGCTGTTTATCATATTGGTTGCTACTGAGAAAAAAGTACTCCAAAACATGGTGTAAACCTCGGCAAATTTCTTTGAAAATGAGAATCCTTTCTTTTGTTTCCTATCTGTAGGTACCAAATATGTGTTAGCCCAGAGTCCGTATCTGCGGGAAGAACGTAATGTACAATTCATTATCATTATCTTAAAATCTAAACCAAGGATGACAGTGGAAACAAATTTCCTATAACGACTTTTTCCCACTACTAATACAAGGGGGAATATCGTACAATCAATAGCCAACATGCCTGGCACTTAACAAAATAGAGAAGTTGCAACCCAGTGATATTTAGAAGATGAGAAGAGTAGCACTCAAAACCATCCATATTGTTCAAGACGCTTTAGTTGTTATACGTAACATCTTTTTAAGGTCATGACTGATTTTCTGCTTCTCACAGTCTACTAAAACTCCAAAAATATTATGATATTTTTGGAAAGAAATGGTCAGCCATGATGACTTGGAACTAAACCTTATAAACATGGAACTTTTCACAAAACTTTAACTTATGCCCAAATTTCAAGCATGCGCAACAGCTCCCAATTATGAGTGCTGAGAAAGAGCGTTTGACTTTTGAAGAAAAATAAAATGATCCACATATACTTACAAAACACGTACTAACCTAAAACAAGAAACAAGAGATAAGAGATGCCAAGAGAGAAACTGTGAATTACCTCTCCAAGGCGATCAATGGCCCCAATAAAACCATCATAAATGATTGAAAAGATAGCATACCATGTTTGAGTATCCATGAAATAGACCTACATCGGTGTTCCAGATATGTTATAGCTGAGCGTGGAAATACTGAAAAGGCTTCCTATGTGAGTAGTTTGATCAAAACGATTTGTAGTGATTGTAACATGGAAATAAAGTAGTGGGAGACACCAGGGTGACTGGTGCCCAGAGTGAGACAATAGCTCCATAATTGTGTTTAGCTGCATTTAGAATTCATCTGTTAACATAAGTTGGAAACTAGTTGACAAGCATGAAAGGAAGTAAGATCAACTAAATACCGTTTGGAAAAAACTTATGCCACTTATAGTTTCCATGCTTTATGGCCATTATATCCTCGGTTTCACCATAGGTTTTATCTGGAAACAGAACAATCAGAAAGGACAAAGATGGAGTTGACGATATTTATGGACCATAAGTGAGCTTTTAATACATCTGCCCATCGTATCCGCATAAACACACACATACATATATATACACATCTATTGTAAGTGACTAAAAAGGCAAACCTGGACAAAGTAGCTGAACGAGAATTTAGCACAAAAAAGTAACACCCAGAAAACAGTGTACCTGAAATCGGAAGAATATGTTAAAACCACGTAACAAAAAGAACTCACATGTACAAAATTTGTTAAACTCACTTCAGGAGCGCAAATTGGCTTTCATGCATTCCTCTACCAACATATACGCTTGGCTGTTGATAGAAAATTAACTTTTCTTAACTTTCAGATGGTAGTCTAGAACGGAAAAGCTTTGTAAGTATCAAAATAGGATATCATGAGAAATATTGAAAATCGCTTCTGTAACCGAAAGATTGGAGAGAACTAGGCAATATTTTTAGCAAAAAATGCAGATTAGAACTTAAATCAACGAGAAAAGAATAATTACCCATGTTTGCTCCGGCCCTTTAATGTCCTAAAATATTCTGGCATTTTTAAAATAATGGTACGAGATAAGGGTGAAGAATGCCGGTGTCAACTGATTTAACTGAAACTGTTAATTGATCATGGAAGACTTCTACAAAGGAAAGAAGAGGACAACAGAAGCGAAGAAAAACAGAGAAGTCTAAGAATGGAAAGTCCTAATAGAATCTGATCTGCCCTGCTCAAATGCATATTCATTCTATATAGGAATCCCTTGACTTATAGGAAAAGTAATAAAGAGCGCAATTGACTGACCAAATAGATATGGCCTGAATGAGTTGATGTTCCATGTATGTGTTTGTGTGACTGTGTCTAAAATGTTTAAACATTTTGTTTGACATTGACCTTCAATTAGTTTATACCAAATACTGGAAGGATCGACTTACAGAAAGAACAATGAATAGCTACTTCCAGCCAATTTATAGTTTTGGTTTATGATAATTCCTGTGTTATCGTTCAGCCTGTTAACTAGTAATTAATCTCCAATAAGCATCACAGATCTTTTCAACACCATAATACTCTTCTTATACGAAGCTAAACCTGATCAGTGTAGATGCAGAACCAAGATAACTAAAACTCAACCTAAAAAATATGAATTTATTGCCTCAACAGAATGTCAATCTTGTCCTTTTCTCAATCTGAATGGATACAAACTCAACTAAAAAAAAGTAAAACGGTTGCAGTCAACACGATAAAAACTAACCTCAATATAAGACGCAACAACTTTTGAGTGCTTCTCGTTGGTCCTAACAATGAATATAAGACATGGTGCTAAATCTTTAAGGTCATACAAAAAGTATACAATAAGTTGGATTCTCGGAAGCGGCTTATTGTAGCTCTAGAAATCAAAACCCAGAAATAGACATATTACCAGAGGTAAAGTTTCAAACTTCCAACAACACAAGTAAATCTATTCCTTAAACAAGATAGAAACTATAGAGATAAAGACACACACTGACAAAGAGACGCAACAGAAACAGAGAGATGAAGAACAAGATGCATCTGTGTGAAGTGAATAGAAGAAAAAGTGAAGCCTTAGTTAATTGGACGATAACCATAATTAATAAAATTTTAATAGGAAAAATAGTGATACCTAAAAGCTATGAGAAAATAAATTGTGAAAGCAAACTTTTTGATGGATTGAGTTGCTGTTAAAAACTTTTTTTTGATGTCCATCTTGAATACAAGAAAAAGTCCACTTACCATTGCTTAAGGAGTAGAAAATTGGATACAAGAAAAAAGCAAAATGATGATCATGCACTGAATTTTGCACTATTGGTGGTTTTCCATTGTTCATGATACCATTGTTTGAAATCCATGTCAGTCCAGTTTTCGGATCAGTGTAGTTACCTGATCCTCCACAATCTATACTGATGAACTCTGCATATTTACATTGATTAAAGTTTATTTTTAGTTTCTGTAATTGGTGTTGATGTTCCAGGAAGGTAGAAAATTACTGCAATATCATATGGAATGCTTCATCTTGACAATAACCAGATTGTTTCTTTACTGCGAGTTCTTTAGAAAATTATTGTGCTTGAGGAAACTCTATGAACTAAAATTCATAAACTTCAGGTTGGAATGCAAACACTTATTGATGTTTCTGATGCATCAAACTGAAAGAAGAAACTTTGGAGGAAGATATCTGCAGATTCAAAAACTACGTACCTGCAACTTGGTAGTTGCACACAATAGAAGAGACAGAGAACAAATACAGAACCAAATAAAAGGCCATTGAAGAACAGGAAGACAAAGCATACTCTGGAAGTTCATCAAGCCTCTCCCTCAAGAGTTGTACTTGAGTAACATAAGGTGATTGCATAGCAATTGCTTTTGATCCAACACCTGCAAAGTTGATTCAGCAAATAAAGGAACATATCAATCTTAGCCCAAAATTGCTGAGAACGGAAAGATTAAAGGTTAAATTGTCCATATCATAGACAAACATCTGGGACTGGTTTTGTCACATCCGAGATACACATGTTGTGCAGGAAATTTTTAATCAAGAGACTAGAAGAGAAATTAAAAATTTGTCTTTGTAAAAAGCTCATTCTAAATCAACACGTAGTTTTTCCTATTTTTGTAGAGGAACTCGGATTCTTCAACAATAAGAGGGTGATTAATAAGAAATAACTAAACAGAAAAAGAAATACCATCAAACGCATGTTGTGAAACCTCTCCTAGGCATTGCTTATACTGAGAGCACGATCTTGTTGGGAAATCAGAATCGGATCTGATCCGACCACAGCGGAATAATCACGAAGTGATTTTTGATTTCTTGAAAACCAAGATCTATTTAATTCTATAAAATGATTAACACGAATCAAAATAAATTGAAAATTTAATTCGTACCTTATTTCGAAGCTTAATCTTTATCTTGATGCATCCCTCGAACCGTTTCCGAAACTAATCTGTCTCGACCACCGTAGCCATACAAGTGTCCGACCTCTAACTTATGGTATCCACAGAATGAGTTAAGAGAACTTTGTAACTTTTACAGAGAAGGTTAAGCATGAAGTGCTAGCTACATAGAGCTTAAGCCTATTTATAATAAGTTTAGGACGTTTTAGTAATTTAATTGAAATTAAATATTAATTTCAATTAAACTTTAATTAGAATTACAAATAACTCTA
>JANIJF010000209.1:65762774-65774557 GCA_024520955.1 Erythroxylum bequaertii | reverse complement strand
GAAATATAGCTTATTACTGAAGAACAACCACTTGAACGTACAAGCAAAGAAAGGAACAATCTCTCCCACAACCACATAGTTGCAATTTTCTACAAGAAAGTCTATCAATGATTGTACATTGTTCACTTCTTAACTTCCAACCAGTTCCCTTTGCTTAGTCCTGGGCATCGGTAGGTCTGAGTCTAAGACCAACATGCCATGTTTCTAGCAAATTTTCTTTTCTTGCTTATCCTTTTCTCCATTTTTCAAGCGCCATTGCCAATCTAGAAAAAGGGACCTATCTATTTGCCCTGGAGATAATAGAAATCTAAGGATTTGATAATGAAGAGTATACTTGGTGCTTGCTCCTCCCTTCTCTCTCATTTCACATGTACTCTTTAAGATGATACCAAGTAACCTTACCAAGGCAACTAATACCCTTTCCTTCCATATTCTTTGCATTAGACAATCAAGATCAGGCTCTTCACTTTTGAACTACCAGTTAATCCACCTTGAGTTCATGTTTGTTGGATTACAACTATTTTATGGTACCGAGATGGGTAACTTGAATCATCAATACAACCGGTACCTTAACAGCTTTCTCACTGCATAATTGCGGATGGAATTGAAGAAAAGCTCATAGCTATTACAACAAATCTACATGGTTGATCTACATTATTCAATGTGGCATATTCCAAATTCCACTTCCTACGCCTGCAGATGTTACGTTTGCGAAACTATATGAGATACACACTGGTTACCTGGATTCAATAGCGTGTGTTTCTGATCCTTTTAGAAATGACCGGCGCCACCAAATCTGAAAGGCTTTGCTGAGATTGGGGCAGTCATTTCCGCACTTGGAGAAACACCTAAACCATTCCATAAAAAGCGTATATTGCTGTATTAGTGGAAGGGTTAGAAGAGTCTGACCCATTGCTTCTTCAACTGCTTTCATGTCAAGCCCTTTCTTGCATCTCTGCAGCCAACCAAAGTCTAACAGCATTGGCCGAAACCACGTCTGAAAGAGCCCTGCTCTTGTTTCTGTCCCACATTGTAGTCTTCTGGTCCCCATAGCAACGAACAAAACAGCAGAAATTCGACTGAGCTCATATCTGACTATGGGGGATGCACTCTTATGCAGCTTAATCAGTTCTTCCTGAGCTGCCCACATTTGCACAAATTCTTCGCCCATCTGTCGATCAAGAAGGATTTCTGTCAGCCAATTAATATTATCAACCTCTTTAGAGATGCGTTCAATCAAAGGCTTATCCCTGTCCTTTTTCCCCACTCTCCCATTGGCAGTCATTTCAGAAGCCTCCTGCAAGAGGATGACTAACGAATTTAGACACGATTGACAAAAGGCACACAGATCCTCATTGTGGAGATCAGGTTGGTACTTCTCATAAACTGAATTTTTACAAAGAAGGCCCCGAACTAGCGATTTCAGCTCATTCCTTGCCGTAGCATCATTACAGTTGGTGATGGACGACACAAGATGTTTGGCTAAATCTTGCTGTGCATCCATCGAGTTTTGCAAGAATAGTCTAGCCAGAATGTCTTGAGTTATTGCCTCATCAAACTTGTACACAGCGAAAAGGCTCCTCAGCTTTTCCTCTTCTTCTTCAGTCCATGGCACAGCCTCAAGGTACTTCAAACAGGAAGAAACACCTTTGGTGAACTTGATGCCAGCTGACACCTAGAATAATTTCAGAAGACATTGTTAGATCAAAAATCAGATAGTTAATCTACCCAAAGAAAAAAATAAAAAGATACCTAATCCACCAAAAAGATGATACAAACAGAGTTCTCTGAACTTTTCAGGAGAATGCACTATGCAAAATCTAGGCCCTACAAGAAAGATTACATCCAAACTCAAACTACATCAACCTTTGACTAAGTTTTTTCTCTGTTACTAGAAAATTTTCCATTTCAATCCTAAGAGAGCTAAAGCAAAACCAATCCAGAAAATGAAAAGCAAATGTACGAAAATTAAACCCCAAATAATCTTGCAAAGAACCCAAAAACCAAGAATATAAAACTTATCTGAAAGAAATGAACAGATTAAAGAAAAGAAGCAGAAACTGAAAGGCATAAAGAACACCAAATAGCAAGCACCAAACCTCAAGTATATCAATGGCTTTGAAAGCTCCAAGCTTCAAAAGCCTTTTACTAACATCGTCTTCGAACATCAACTCTATAGTCTCTCTAAACACCTCCAAATTTTCCACATCCGGCACTTCTATTCTACACACCCTCGACGAGTCGGTGCTCCCGCTTCTCCTGTTCGACCCAAGACCTCTTCGATACTCCAAAATGAGACCCTCCATAACCTCCGAGTTCGCAATCAAAACCTCCGAACTCATCTCCAGCACCAAGCCCCCACCTTTCCTTCCTCTCAAGTTAAGCCTCACATCGAACACGTCGACGTCACCATGATCCGAACCCGACCGCGACAAAAACCCGTCATTAACGCCCCGAAACGAATCGGATCTCGATTTCGGAGCTGAACCAGCAGGCGGGGACGGGTCAGGAACGGGTTCTCGAACAAAATCGGTAGCTTTATCAGACTCGATCGGTGAGACGCGACCAGGGGACAGAATCCGACGTGGGTCTATCCTACCCACCAAGTTTAACCCCGATTTCGGCGAACTTGGGACCGAAATGGGTCCGGGTTTGAGGGTCGATTCGGGTTTTCTGTAAAGGCTTTTCTTGATTATCACCGGATTGTCAGGGCTGGCCGGAGGGACAGTAAACGAGCAGCACCATGAACGGCGGCCATGGAAACGGTGAACTGGTTTCCGGTGCGAGAAATTGTCCATTAGGTGGTCGGCGACGGCTAAAAAGAGAAGGAAGATGGCTAGAGAGAGAGATTGAGAGCTAAAATCATAGTTAGTTTAGTATAGAGACAAAAAGGAAGGAATGTGTTTGTGTAAATGTCTGTGAAAGTGAACTAAAGAAGGCTTGCAGTGTGTGAGATGCTCTGTTCTGTTAAAAGAATAAACAAAGGGCAAAAGCAAGAGAAAGTGAGTTGTTGTGTGTTTGCTTTAGTTTGTGGTGTTTTTCCTGGGAATTTGTGGACGCTTGTTCTGTTATGTTAGTTTTGTTTGTATGCTTTACTTTATACAAAAATGTAATCTTGTCAAAGTTAGGGATGAAAATGTCTTGTCAAACTAACAATATTTAGGGATAGTAAGTAGTCGAGTTGGATTCGATATCGCTCCTACGGTTCAAACTCGAGTCATAAATTGTTTAGACTCTCAAATCATCTAAAATGATATGGCTACAAAAAATTGAATCATTTGAACCTTATATGTCAGACTTAAAAATAGAATCTAAGTTGATCAAATTTGGAATTGATAAAATGATATTATTTTTTAGAAGTTTCTTAAAAGATTGTTGCTGTGAATGGTTAGATCGGACTTAAACTCTTATTTACCTTACGGGGCTTGAATTCGACTTGATATTGAGTCGAATTCCAATCATACCGTAAAGAGATCAAGTCAAATTTAGTCAATAATGAATCTAATTAAACCCGATTCAATTTGTTGTCATTCCTAATTAAAAAAACGAAAACAAGCAGTATCTTTTTATCTATTAAATAATTATTGTAAAGAGTTTGTGAATTAAGAGATGATAACAAAATTATGATAAATTTTAATTTGATTTAAGTTTTTAATAATTTTTATTATAATTAATTGTAAAAATCAAGTTAATTTAATTTAAAATCAATGAATTAAAATATATTTATCACTATTTAAAGTGAACATAAAAGTTTTAAGACTTTATTGTAATCGGTCCATATATGTTATTTACCCCAATATGTTATTCTTTGTATTTTCTTAGTATTCTTTAAATGTTTTAATTTTCAAATCTTTTTCTATTATAACAAACTACGTATTATATAAATTGTTTAACAATTTTATATTGTAAATTTAAGTATTAAACTCGATTCAAATAATTGTGATACTTTCTTAAATAACGTGGATTTAATTTTTTAGTATTTAAAAATATTTGAATACCTTTATATAATTTGAATTTTAAATTTCTAATAATTAAGCTTTTTAAAATTATTTTGATACTATTTTTTAGCTAGAAATTGGGTTTCCTATACACCTAATTAGAATTAGTCACTTTAATTCTATGTTTAAAAAAACTGAACCTGAAGTTAAACCAATAAAATAAGAGATTTAAGGTTTAAAAGTTTTAATCGATATTAGATCATCATAAAACATGTTAAATATTAAATAAAATTAAAGAATTTAAAATATGTTGAAAATATATTGTCTTTACCTATAGAATAATTTAAAATTTAATTGAAAAGATAGATTGTTTAATGAAAATTAATTGATTTATTTTAGTTGATAAAAACTTATTAATTTAAAAAATCAAAACACGTCACTGAAAGACTCTAATGAGATAAAGATGGGCTGTTAATAATGTAGAAAAGGGAAGATGGGCAGTTGGTCAAATCTAGTATGGATCGTACATGGATGATAGTTATAGTTGGAAGCTCTTCTAGGATTCCCTCATCTGGGATCCCTAGAGAAGAGGATCAAGTTGACCTTTATGAACAGCTTGATGCACTATCTTCCTTCAACCCTTTAGAGAAATGCAGCAAAAGGAAGGAAAATTTATGGACCGACTCCATCGTCTCCACCTTGTAGGAATTACAAGATCACCCCAAGGATGCCCTCGGTATCCAGAGGTCACGGATCGACCATAGAACCTATTCAATAAGTGGAACGTATTAGTTATCCGCTCTCAGGTTAGGCAGTAAGGGTCGAAGAAGGGACTAATTAACTAACAAATTTATTGATTTTTAATAAAAAGAGTTATTAAAATAAATTAAATCGAAAATTTAAAAATTTAACCAAAAAATTGGATAATTAGAGCTTTATATAGTTAAATTGGTTAAAAAAGTTGAGTTTTTCACTCATTGATTAAAATAAATCGAACTGAAAAGTAAAAAACTAAATTAAAAAATTAAATAGTTCAAAATTTTTACGATTAAATTGATTGAATTAGTTAGTTACGGAAGGAGGAGGGGAGGTATTGCTTAGGACATTATGAAACCAACGTCCGAGTGGGAATATTGGAAAAATAAATTAAAATACTTTTAAAAAATATGTTAATGTTCTTGAAACAATCAAATTAAGAAATTTTTTTGTTGCTTTTGAGTTGTATTTTTGTTCTTATATATATATATCAATAAAACATTAAATGCCGAATTAATTCTGTAAAAAATAATATTTAATAATTAATTAAACATGTCTATTTCTAGCTAAAATCACGATTTCGTGGGAAAATATGTAGAATTCCATCGAGACTTAAGGAGAGAGAATATTATATTAATCAATAGTAAAAGCCAAAACATATATTAAAAATGATTATTCAATTACTTTCTATTAACTTCATTAATTCAATTTAAAAAAATCATTAATTTAATTTTATTGAAATTGCTAAAATAATTTTGATTAATTTCTTGAACTTTTGATTCTAACTTATTAAAATGTAGCATTTAAATAAAGTTTATATTAATTTAGAGGGTTTTCAAAAGTAATGTATTGGCCATGTTTGGTAAACAACGGAGTGTAATGGCTGTTAGTTGATTTTATAAGCAGTTAGTTAATAGCTAATTATATCAGTTGATTTGACTAGCAGATAACATCAGCTATTTATTAAAGATATTTGGTAAAATTATTTATTTAGTATTAACTGTTAGTGTATAAAATGACTTATGAGGGCACGATTTTAAAAAAATTATAAGAGTATGAATTTTATATTTCTTAGTATTTTGTTGAATATTCTTATAAGAATTTAGATATTTAATTTTACAAAAATTAAGTTTATAACTTTAATAAAAACATAATAATAATAATAATAATAATCGAGCATTAAATTCTCTATTAATATGAATGATGCAGCAAGCTACATCATATTAGTATTTTTATATAAAATATATGAATTATATTATTTAATAAATTAAAATATCTATAATTATAATATGATACAGATATGATATCTATCATAATCAAAAAATTATGAAAGGGGGTATAATTAATTTTTTACCTATTAATTATTGACTAATCATTTAAAAGGCTCCTCTTATGGAGCTTTTTATAAATCAGCTTATTAGAGTTAAATAAGCTATTTACTAAACACATTAATAGCTTCTTAAAACAGTTGAATTCCGATTAAACTATTGACCCTTGAATCAGTTTTTTTTTTTGTTCAACCATTGATTAGATTTTTAAAATATTGAAAAAAAAAACCAGATAATAAGCTGGTTGATAACCACCTCCATTATTATATTATATTGGATCACCTTGTCAGCGTTTGAATTTGGTATATCAGTCTAATCAGGAGACCATGGATCCTAGCCATCTTGGAAATGCAAAACAAAATTAGGCATAATGCTAGTGTTAAACTTTGGATTGATAGAACTCTGGATTGATATGTCAAAGGTTCTTTTGAACTCAAATTCAGGAGGTTTTATTAACTCAAAAGACATTTCAATAGTAAGTTCTATTTTGAACTAAAGCTTCTTATGCCTCTTTCTTTTTACTTTTTTACCCTATCATTATTTAAATAAGGAAGATAATTTTAGAAAAGGCAACTTTTAATACACTAATGATATTTTCGGTGAAATTATTATTATAAATATCGGTATTCTGAATTACATTACTTGTTTATAAATTTTTATTTATACATATTTATTTATATTTTACATACTCGTGAATCTATTAAAAATAATCTTTTTATTAGATAAAATTAAGGCAACATTATTAAAATTTTTTAAATTTTATAATTCAACGAGACTCTTGTTAGAGTATTATTGTTTTTGTTTAAAAAATAAAATTTCATTTAATATAAAAAAGAAGTTACTAAAAAGGAGGAGGATCTCTCGCACGCGAGAGAAATCCTATTAAAACACTAGTTTCAGATATATATAAAAACGGCGACACCCCAATCTAACCACACTTCGTATTTTATAAGAGTAAAACTAATTAGTCCTTTTTCGAATCTTCGCCTCATTTATCGATTTAGGGACGGTAATGATTCTAGCTATATGATTACGGCTATTCCTACTCAAATCTTCATACAAGAGCTTAATGCAGGTATCAAATTCAGCAACCGAACTCTATGATCATTTAAGACATGACTTATTTGAATTCATTCCACCGGGATTTGATTTTCTTAAAGAAATTCTGAGTATTATTGTTGTTATGTCGTCTAGGAAATAAATCTGTCTCTTGTTTCACGTGGGAGCTCAATTTCAAATTTTGGTTCTAAAGGGACGAGTAAACTTTTAATCATAATATATTATATTTATATTATTTCAAATTTCAAATTTATTATATATATATATAAAGTAGATTATAGCTAAATGAGGGTAACCGACCGACACATGAAAAACCCCACCAGACATGTCAGTCCCGTCTCGTCGGTCACACTCAACTGTTACGGTGTGCCTCACGTTCGTCATGAATTCCCAATGTCACCTCAGCCGCCTACCTTATCATCCGACGATTGCCAGAAACTGGACCCCACCATCTTCCAAACGTGCCCCTAACTGATTCATCCTGTCCCGACATCGACGGTCGTGGCGCACTCTGATTCGTTAACAGAACACGTAACCATTTAACACCAACCCTGTATAAAAGTTTCCCCGTTTACGGAAAACAGTTCCGCGAATTGCCAGGTGTCGAGGACGAGCAGCCACGTGAGTCAACCTGTTTGGTAATAGGCTGCCACGTTACCTTCCGTAGCATATCAGCTCACAACCTTCATATACATATATATAGTTAATAACACTTACGTTGATCATCTCTACCAAATATTGTTCCGTTCTATTCTTCTTCTTCTTGTTCTTTTGCTTTTGGTTTTGTTTGATCTCTGAGAGATGACATTAATGGAGGATGAAAGTATTTCAATGCTTAAAGTCGATAGTAGATCTTCTATAGAAAGCGAGCCAAGAACTCTTACTACAAATCAACTCCAATATGCAAGGGTAAGTTCATGTTTGGTATATATATATAAAGGTCAAATAATATAATATTTTATAACTATAACAATTTCTTCTCAAATTCACAAGTTGAAAACTTGTGTGTGGTGAATTATATTGACTTTTTCTTTCTTTTTTGCTTGTAAATTATGAAAAAAATCTCATATGTGAAAAAGGGTTTTGAGCAGATGATAATAATTTAGCTTTTTATAATTATAACTTAAAAACTTGTGTATGGTGAATTGTATTGAGGTATGAGAGAACAACCGCTACCTAATAAAGATCTTGAACGGTCTTGTAGTACGCAGTCTTACAGTTTAGTAGATGATAATAGTTCAAAAGTTTAAAAATTTTGATGGTGAATTACCTTCATCTTTTGTTTTTTGTTTTTTAGTTATGAAAAAGTATGATATGAGGGGAAAAAAAAGGGTTTTGAGTAGATGATGGTAATTTAGTATTGTGTATGGTGAATTACCTTATTTTTTTTTATTTTTTTGCTTGTAAGTTATGAAAAGATGTTATATGTAAAAAGGGTTTTTGAGTAGATGATTATTTGAATGAATAATAACTCTTATTGTAATTAAAAATCCTAATTATACTCGTATTTTTTTAATATTTGTAAACGGTCCTTTATAATAATTTGTAAATTAGGAGCTTGTGTATGGCTATAATTAGTGAATTGTGTTTTTTTTTATATTTGGATTGTAAATTATGATAAATTTTATATTTGAAAAAGGAGTTTTTGAGATGATGATGATTTAAATGAACTTTTGTAATTACATTTCGTATTGCAATATCTATTAATTTTATAATTATTAAATAAAAAACTTTGTGTATGGTAAATTATTTTCTTTTCGTTTTTTGGTTTTAAATTACGAGAAATGTTATATGTGAAAATATGTAACAGGAAGCAGCTTTGTACGTGTTGAATACAAGAAGCATAGAAGAAGCCATGAGAATATTCACTGAAGTACGTGCGAGCTCCTCCAACACTTTGAAATCCAGAATTTATCTTTTCTTGTTGAGTATAATTAAATTATTTTGAAAAATCGACCAATAAAATCTTCTAAAATCAGAATTTAAAAAAATATAAATCAGTATCCGATCGAAAAAGGTTTTTTTATGAATGTTTATTCGTTTTTTATATATTTTTTAAGAAATTTAAGCAAGTATTTTAACATATGTTTATTCGTTTTTTTAATATAATTTTTAAGAAATTTAAGCAAATATTTTAACATTTTTCATATCATTTTATGTTTAAAGATGGCTTCATAATAAAGATCTTAACTTAAAAGTGTTGAATCAATCCTTTTCTTTCTTCTTCTGTTCATATTAAATACATAATTAGGAGAAAAGATATGAACACGAAACAAGATTATGGACCGATCCAAGTTAATTAGATAAATATGATACGACTGTGCGTAGGGTTTAAAGCCAGTGATGAGCTTGAAGAGGAGAAATGGAGCAGCCATGGATGTAAAGGATGCTGGAAGCTTTGGTTATACGGATGATGGACTTGAAGACATGAGAGATATTGTTACTGCTCCTTTCTAGTTCTTCCTCATTGTTGTATACCCTCATAATATTGACTTTTTCTTCAAGTGTTGTCAAAAGGTTTGATGGCTATCGAGAAGTTTGAAAGATGGTTTAAGAGTTTAATCCTTACTATTTTCTTAAATTTCTTTATTTATTATTTTGCAAATATATGTCTAGAAGACAATGATTATAATAAAGGGTTAAAGATGTAAATTTTATTTATAATCTAGGGGATTTTACAATTTTTTTAATTTTAATTTTAATTTTTTTGAAATTTTATTATTTAGTTTTTTAAAATTTATGGATATTAAATATCAACCAATTAAATGTCAATAATATAGTAATTTAATTTATTTTAAATTTGATCTAAAATTAATTTAATTTAAATAATTATATTAAGTAAAAATTTATTATTTTGATTCTAGTTTCAAAATTGTAGTAAATTCTTATATAAATAGCATTTATTAGTACAAATGTTACATTTATATTATTTAGTTATTTTTTAATAAAAGAGATTTTAAAAAACTAAAAGTGTGAGGAAATTTTTTCAAAATTTTTTAAAAATAAAATTTTTGAAGTTTACGTATTTTATTTATTAACAAATTATCTTATATTAAATTACAAAAAAGAGGAATCAAATGGTGGTGGGGATGCCAAATAATTCATGTTTAGTGTGGAGAGGACAATCATGTTGGGCTAGGAGGGTAAGTTTAAGTAGGTCAGATTAGAACCAGAAACAACTGCTACATAAATACAATCTCAGATGTGTCTTATTTCAGAAAGAACAGTCATGAAGTATGTTACTTCCCAAGAGTTTTATCTTACATTACCATAATCTTAATTTACAACAAGCCCTACTTGATCAGCGGAAATCAACCTAAACTGACATGTTAGGTACATAAACAAGTCACTACATGTGACAATCCATGTGTATGCCCACTTGCATACTAATGTCAACAATACATTTGTATGCCCACTTGCATACTAATGTCAAACTAAATTCTGCTCATAGATTGCAGAATGAGGACTAAATCAACATGTCATCTCTGGTATACACATCAGGTTCACCTTGGCCTTGACATGCATGGATGAGCCATCTTGAAAACACAAATCCCTTCAGTATCTTTAGCTGAATGCTCTAAAGAGCTAGAGCTTAACATATTTTGTTGTTTTGCTGTTTACCAAAAAGCAAACAGGATGATCACGGCATGATCATGGCTAGACAGCAATACCAAAATGAAATAGCAGCAATAAACTGCAGCATCTTCTTTGATTCTGTCCTGCCAGAAATCTCCAGTGGAAGTGACTCAATCTTGAGTATGGGAGGAACGTATAGTGTTCCTTATCTACACAATTCCATGTTATCGTACTTTAATTAAATTCAGGTTACATAAAACATCATATAGAACGGCTAGGTAAGTTGCGATCAAATGCTCCCAATGCAACAACAGTCTTCTTCCTGATGCCTCACGAGGGGCAATTGTCTAATTATAAAGTTGTTTAGCAGCATATTCCTGCATCATTCACAGGCCAAAATAAGAAGCATAACACGGATACAGAAAAAAGATAAATAAGTGTTTAAACTTAGATGGTAGGGAGTTCTTATCAGCTTACATTTATGCGCATCAAAACTTAAGAGGAGTGTCATTCGGAGTCTGAATGACCTCATTGACAAGTTTTCGGACTCATAGTTTTGGATATATGAACATCTGATGAGTTTGAGGGATGCTGGAAGTTTTCTTACTCGTAGATATGGTTGTTGGTATACTACATTGTTTCCATCAATACAGTAATCTGTCTAAACACCTTCCACGGGACTATCTACTCTCTGCAAACTATGGAATTTAATCAACTCAAGCAATTCAGTGGAACATCAAGATCCATCAGCTCCAAATAAGGTGAATTGTCTTCTGGGAAAGTTTGGCCCCTGTAAAAGACAGCAGGGAAACCACCAGGAATGGCATTACTTTCAAGTTGATCAAATCCTGCCAGATTGGCTAAGTCTCCTAAGTCACTGTAAACATCGTTTCCATCAATACAGTAATCTGGAACACCTTCCACGTGACTATCTACTCTCTGCAAACCTATGGAATTTAATCCACTCAAGCAATTCAGTGGAACATCAAGATCCCTCAGCTCCAAATAAAGTGAATTGTCTTCTGGGAAAGTTTGATCCCCACAGAAAGCAGCAGGGAGACCACCAGGAATGGCATTACTTTCAGGTTGACCAAATCCTGCCAGATTGGCTAAGTCATTGCCAAAA
>JANIJF010000209.1:65721738-65734733 GCA_024520955.1 Erythroxylum bequaertii | reverse complement strand
CAAAGGTATTCAAGAGTTTACAATAGTGTGCAAACCTTCCCCTCTTGAGCTAACTTTTGGGGGTAAGTTAGGCATTTCCTATTAATTAGAGTATCCAATTAAGAAGTGATAATTAGGAAAAAAAACAAAGAGCATATATTTTTTATTGGTATGTGATTGTCTGACTTTGGGCCTAACCCCTGAGCCATTAGTTGCCATTTTCATGCACCTTAAAAAATTAGCATTTGAAGCTTAACAGGTAAGAGACTCTTATAATTTAAGTTAAGTGAGGTTGCGATTTCAAACTATTCTTATGTATGTAGTTATTTAAAATTTTAAGTTAAAATTTTATCTTTTATAAGGGACCTACCCAACTCAAGCGGTAATTAGTCTAAAAGTAGATGGCTTAAAGGTATCTTATCATAATTAGGACCCTCTTAAGATACCTCGAGGAAAAAATTAGCATTTGATATTTAATATTTTAATTGACACAATTTCAATTAGATTAATTTAGTTAATGAATTTATCATATAATTGGGAGGAATATTACAATTTACAAGGGTAGATATTAGAAAGGAAAATTATACATTTAATAAAATATACTTATTATTTCCTCTGTTTACAACTTTACATATAATATTACGACCAAGAGTAACACTAATACGACAATTCTCATAAGTTTAGATCTTCTGTCTAATATTATGGTGTCTTATTGTATCTAATAAATCTCAGTCATCTATTCATGTGGGATCCGCATAAAATCTACGTAAGATTCGCAAAATAAATAGCTAAGATTTTACGAGACAAAATAAAACAAAGTAAAAATTGCACCGAAGATTTGGACTCAGCCCTCGTTGTAGCGGTCATAAGCGTAAACTACTAACGATAATAATTACGTATATATTAATAATATCTGCAAGCAAGAAAGTTGGTGGCTGAGGTTGGCGGAGGATTTGTGACGATGGCACTACTTTGCTTCGCTACTTTTGTGTTTATAATCTTATAATACCTAGAATATCCCTGCATATACTTGCAAACAAATTTGAGATTTGAGTGAGTAGGCGTAGGTCCCATACCAATATTTTACTCTTCGAACACGTGATGGAATGAGAAGTAGCAACCTAGTTTTAACGTTTTTGCAATTGGCATCATTGGGTAATTCAAGCTTTCAATTTGAATTTATGGGTTTCCATAAATTTGCAATACATATAAACATAACCCATTGCCTAATTGTTGATTTTATTAATTAATGAATACGAAATTATACGTTAACGAGATTCTTTATGTCAAAAAATAAAGAAAGAGAAGATAACGAAGATCGCTCGAGAATCGATTTCTAGCTCGATATGGAGAAATCCCTTGTTCCATGCTAGATTGAGCCTGGTATAGATTTCTCAGAACTCCGCTATCATTGCTGAGCACCATCTAAACTTCTAAACGAAACTCCCGAGCCATTAGCCGTCACTATCCCAAAAGAGTTCGCATTGAAGGCGAAGACTGCTTGCTGGAACCATCTGTATTAAACTTGATCATTATTAAAACCCAAACAAGTTTTTATTTTTATTTGAAAGAAAATTAAAAACTAAAAAATAAAAAATGAAAATAAAAAAAAGCAAAATTGAAACATTCAAGATTTTTACTATTAAGCTAACCAAATTAATTAAGTTCTTTAATCATTTGATTTTATTAGGATTTTAGAGTTAGAAGATAATAAAGAAAAACATAGAAACTTAAAAAGAACACAGCTACAAGATATCCAATCAACAGAAGAAAAAAAATGATAATTCAATGACATTGAGAACGAATTACACGAATTAATTAAAAATAAATTATTATTTTTATCCTTAAAAAATACTAAATTTATTTAATCTCCCTAATAAGTTATATTTGTCAAAATTTAGGTTCTTTATTTATTTCTTTATATTTTAATTGAAATCTTTTAAATTATTATTATTAAAAAGTAATTTAAATTATTAATTATTATATATAAGTAATTTTATTTAAAATAATTAAAAAATGCTTTAAAAATAATATTTAAACTATAAAAAATATGTTTAAAATACGTTAAAAAAAGAAGGTAGAATAAAGTCAGTGTCATTTCAATCAACTTTCTTTAAAATGCTTCTAACTTTTATGGGTCTTTAATTAAATAATAATATATAATACAAATTTTATTTTTATTATTTAAAATTAAATAAATTATGATATAAACTAAATTTATTATCATTTATAATTTTGTTTTAGATTCAATCTCATTCTAAATTATTAGATTTATTATTAATTTATTATATATTAATAGGCCATATGTATTTTTATTTTAATAAAATATTTTATTTTATATTTTATTTTTACTTATAATTTTTACTTTTTACTTTTTATTTATTATATACCGGTGGTATAATAATTTAATATTAGTCAAATCTTTAGATCTTAATCTTTTTTATCGGTTTAATATTCAGTCCAATTTTTTAAACACTAGATGTAACAAATTTCGTCACAGTTGTATGAAAACAACAAATAAAAAAGAAAGCATTAAACCTTAAATCACATAAAAAAAGCTAATATCAAAAGCAAAAATGTATAAAGAACAAAAAATTCAAAAAATTCAACAAAACCTAGATAATATCAAAGTAGAAGAGATTGATTAAACAATAATCATACCTAAAAAGTAGGGATGCCAAATTTAATCCAACCCGATTTTAATCAGGATTGATTGGGCCACGGCCTGATGCGACCGTGATTCAATCTTTACTTCAAAAAAGACAGTTTTAATGTTTTTTTTTAAATATGCTAGGTCGGGTTGGATAAGCCATGAACCACCCTAGTTTGCAGTAGGACCTGTTTGAGCGAGGGGCGACCCAAACTTGACCCGATCTATTAACAAGTCTACCGAAAAGAGGACCCCGCGGGAAAGGAAGAGTGCCATAAAAGCGAGATAGAGAGCAATGCAAAGAAAATAGAGAGAGAGAGAGGGAGAGTTCAAAGTTTAGTGGTGACTTTTGACATGAAATCCTCTGTCTCCAAATTTGTGCACCAACTCTATCTTATTAGATCTAACTCATCCATTTATGTGAGACTTACATAAATAAATGATTTAGATCTAATGAGACAAAATTAGTATACAGATTTGGAGAGAGAGGATCTGCCTCCGTGGCTTTTCTATACTCTCTTGAGTCTTGACAATTGAGCGTCTAAGTTTCTTTCCTTTTTGTTTTTTCTCCTTTTAATATATTTTTGTGATGATTTATTTAATTAAAAATTTAAAAAATGGAATTAATTGGTAACTTGCGTAAAAATCTGTCTTCTGATTGGCTAGGTAGCTTTACAGACTTTGACTTCTCCACTTTTCTTAATTTTTAATATTACATTTTCTTTTTACATTCTATTTTTGTAAAATAATTTTAATAATTATGATAAACTTTTTTTTAAATTTTCTATTTTTCTGCCTTAAATATTTTAAGAGAACAAGTTTTGTTTAAGGGGAAAAATAATTAAGTCGAGAATCTTCAACATACCAAGCGAAATCGATAGTTTCTCGAGCACGACCGACTAAAGTTAAATTTTTATTAAAGATGGTAATACCTTTTTAAGAAACAGTTGGTTTTCATGAGGTTAATCTCGAGCCCTAACCTATTCGTTTAAGAAAATATTTTTAGTGCAGACTCCACTTTAATAGAAGATGTTACTATAAGCTCCGTTAAACTCTACTTTAATAGATCCAATTTAGCTATTCCCACAAAGAAAGAGACTAAAGAGATAAGTGCTCACTCTTTTAATGACAGCTTTCACTGGACAACGTATTTCTAGTCCATAGAGAACTAATTTTATTTAATATTTACAAAACTGAACCAAAAATTAAACAAATAAAATACAAAGATTAAAAATTTAAAAATTCAACTTATAAAAGAGGTTAGAATTTAGTTAGTAATTTGTTTAATACAAATTTAATTTACTATAATTTATCAAAATTAGTTAATTTATAAAAATAGTGATAAAATGATCATTTTTTAATAATAAAAGTTATTAAAATCAATGAAACTAATAAATTATAGGTCTGTTTATTTCTATTTTTAATTTAAATTTTCTGTTTTGGTTTTCAAATTAAAAAAATATCTATTTGTTTGAGCTTTTTGTTTTTATTCTTTCAATTTTCAAAAATTGTAAAAACCGTAAATATCAAATAAAAACAAAATTTAAAATTTAATATCTAAAAAAAAAACTAGTATTAAAAATATATAAACATTGATATCAAATACAATTTTGTTTTTATTTGAAAAAATAGAAACTGAAAACAAAAAAAAAAAGAAAACCACAAAAAAAATGAAACCAATTTTTACCAGACCAAATTAAATCACTTCTTTAATCATTGATTTTATTAGGATTTTAGAGCTAGAAGACAATAAGAAAAACATAGAAACTTAAAGAGAACACACTTACAAGACAAAGTTCTTCAAACCCTTCCAATCAATAGAAAAAATAAATGATAATTCAATGCCACTAAGAGCCAATTACACACTACATTCCTCCACTGATGTATGAAAACAACAAACAAAAAAGGACCTGATCTATTGGTATAATGTAAGAGTTGGTAAACACAATCATTTTGATACACTTCTTGTAAGAATAGGTGAGGGAGCATTTTTCCATACAATGGTTTCAGATCAGAAACTGAACATCTGGCCGCCTGAAAACAGTTCGTCCAATCTGATTATAAAGAAGGAGCCGCGAATAGGTAGATGTACACACAAACATAAGTTGCTTCCGGTACCTAGCCAGTCTGACATATGCAGTAGCAGCAACGAAAACCAGGAAACTGCAGCCGATACCCGTTCTGCACTCTTATTTCCACAGCAATCACTCTGTACAGTATTTGCTTTCTGAAAATGGATCATAAGTATATAGCATATCTCTTTTGTAGATGCTAAATTCCTCACTAGCAAATAAAGTCCTATCGGACGAGGGGAAGGAACGGAAATGGATCCTGCGTTTGAGTAATATCAGCCTGCTAGACTCATAAGTATTTCAGCCGGTACAAATTACAAAATCCTCACACCGGAGAGAACAGGCCAAAACTGTTGCCAATATTCTGTTTCATATCCAACAAATTCCCCAACATGAAGATGCAGTGAGCCAATTGCAGTCTTACTGTGCAGATACATTCAACTCTGACCACTATATTTCACTGCACTGGCTCAGGAGTTAATTGTACAACCAATCATACCTAACATCACAATATTCCATTTAAAACTCTCTGATAGTAGTCATATTGCCGTGTGCGCCAGGCATCTAGGCTGCTGCTGATCAGAGAAAGCACCAACGATACACATTGCTGCTAGAAAGCAAGACAAATAGTTACATACATAGCAGCATAGCCTTGAGCCAATTGGTATGATAATAAACCTCAAATTTACCTCTTCCGTCAAACTTAGATGGAACCTTTTTCTTAGATTCTGTATAGTCCTCGGACCACCTTTGAAGCAAGGAAAGCCCGAATCCTGTCCAAAAGCATGTGCATCTAAGTAACATTTCGGCACAAGTGTGGCAAGGTGAAATTTATGTCGGCCAAAGACTGCCTATAATTCCTAGACAGATTCCTAATGGAGAAATATAAATGTATTCAAGTCTGACAATTCATATTCAGCCTCTTTTTGTCCCTTTGTTTTACTCACTCTTTGACAAGGACATGAAAAGAGGCTACAAATAGCAAAACTGATGACATTACCTGCAGCATCTCAACAAGAAGAATGATTCGCTCTGCATGCTTACGGCATGTTAAGAACCCCTGAATGCATAGAACCTGGATCCAAATGGCAAAATCATCAGTTAATGTCCTGACAAGGGGTGGGACAAAATAGGAATGACAAAACTACAAAATAGTCGATCAATACTTTAAAATAGTCGAAAAACTCGCTTGGAACTCCCTCAGCATCAGAATCCATGACCTACAATGATTGCAGACATTCCAATTACAATTGGATTCAAACAAAATTGAACACCAAGGAAGATGTTAAAACATCTGCAGATAATGAGGTTGAAAAGGAACAACCGAAGGGAAAAAGTAAAGATTGCAAGCTGAACAAAGGCATGATACAAAAGTGAAACCCCACCTCAAGAAGTTCTCTGGTAAGTTTAAATGGCGCACTCTCAAAATTCACACCACCAGGTGAATTGGAGAGCATGAAGCCAAAATCAATGTGTATAATATGACCATCTTCATCCAATAATAAGTTTCCATTGTGCCTATCCTTTACCTGAAGTTAAAAACATTTATTTTATCATGAAGTGTATACAAGCAAGGAAGCCCTGAAACAAGTCAATGCTTTAGATGACAGAAGGTTGTGAAAAGTTTCCTGCTTCATACAAATAAAATAAACTAAAATGCTTTAGATGACTATTTACACCAAGAAACTGTAACTTGGGTGCAGAGCAGATCTAAGACCAGGGATAAGTTTTTCCGTGGTAGCTGATATATGAATGTCATCAGCAATTTAGAGTCAAAGGACTGGGAAGGAAGAAGGCACCATACCTGTAGAAGATAGCACACTAGAGAATATCCAGCCATACTTTCAACAAAGTTCCTCTGAAAAGAAAATGTAATTACTTAGTAAGGTATCCTAATGAATAGAGAAATAAATATGTCATCAATGTCTGTTACTTTAGAAAAGGACCAGTAACCAGAATGCTATTGACACGGATTAGAACATTTGACATGTATATTACCTGTGCAAGCTTAAAACTTTGGGAATTCTCTTCATACTTGGCAACAAAGAAATCACGCAAACTTGAGATGTTGGGGTATCTACTTTTTCTTGAATGAAGTGAAGCCTAAAAACCAGGAAACATTATAATTAACATTCCTATGCAATTTTCTCATGATAATAAAAATTGTATATTATTACCGTGTCAGGGATTGTTTCAATGAGAGCTGTATAAGAAGAAGTAACCAAAACTTCATAGGGGCGTAACCAGAGAGGGAGACCAGCTTCTTGAAATATATCTGGCATCAGATGTAACTTTGTAAGCAGGAGTCAACTAAAAGAACAAGGGGGAATCCAACATCTTACTAGAGTAGGGACAAAGGCTTCAAAATATGGAAGTCAAACAAATATTTGACAAGAGCTGCTCTAGCAACCGTCACTGTGTTTGCAGATTGCTGATCATAATGGAAGTTTTTTGTTTTATTTATCTTCTCAAGACAACTGGGGAGTGTATCAAATTCAGTTTTGGCAGAAAAATATGATATATATTTTTCTTAAAAATATGATGTATATATTTTAGGAAAGAATAAGAACAAAATTCTTTGGTCTTCACCAGCAAAGAGAAACAACAAAGAATAACTGGCTGCTTTGGACTACAAACACCAAATTTGCAGCCTGGTCGCTGTAAAGATATTCACAACACATACCATAAAAGTGAGAAATTAGTTGCACTGCAAGATGCTCCTGCCTACAATCATCACCGCTCTTCACAATAACCTGTGTGGGAAACAAGCACATAGAAACTTCCGTAAATAAACATACATATACTATGTAAATTTCAGTAGAAAGATCAACTCCATATTGGCCTCAAGGTTAGAGTAAACACATCAAGTGATTAAGAAGTATAGGATAAGAACTAAACATATATGCAGATGCATCAATGTATCACTGGGAATCAGCAATGTTTCAAATTCTAATATAAACAGGTGAACTGATATGACAATATTACCGGATTCAAACAGTTCAGTTTGCACTATGATCATCCAGGCATATATAAAGCATCTACTGGAAAAGTACAAATATAAGATAAGAATACGCAAGCACTAAAGATAATGACTAAAAGACTTCTATGTTCCAAAAATATAGTTAAATAAAACCAAGCTATTATCAGTTCTAACAAGAAAGAAAAATATAAGATCTAGAACTTACAGATCGTAGGTCCCAACCAGGTAATTTTCCATACATTGAATTTTTACGTATTCTCTCTTTTTTAACGTCCCAAAGTTCACCCCATAAGGGATCTGTTGCCTTGGGAGTACCACCATTCCCCTGTTGGAAAATTAAACCATTTAAAGAACCAACATTTTGCACTGGAACAGAGAACAAGACATTCTATTTGCATGAACGCTCACCCTTGATTGTGCATCAGATGAATCTTGGCCTGCCCCTTTTAGAGGGAGTCCAGGAGGTGCTTCTCCTTTGGCTGCTGCAGCCTGCAGAAGACAGTTACTTTACCAAAACCTCTTTGATAAAAAAGATAATAAGAATCAGCGTATTCAAGCAAAGGTCCACCTTCACTTCTTCTATGGCAATTGTACTTGGAACCCGACGATGCTCCTTACGATGTGATGCTTCTTGATCCCCAATGCCTTCCATCTTAACTCTGGGATCTACTGTCAGCACTACTCTCACCCATTCCAAATCACTATCATGCTCTGTCCCTTGGTGCTGACTACTACTACTACCAGAGCCAGATTGCAAAACAGATGCTTCAGTGTTCATTGGTTGCCCAAGAAATTGCTTCTCCACAAAAAAGCTCACATTAACGACTTTCAATTTAGCCCCCGATGAATGTGACATTGCCTGGTCAATGGCTTGAGCTGTAGATATTGACATCCTATCGCTACTGTTCCGATACACTTCCTGGACAGTCCACAAAGGATAAGCCCATGGAGGTGGTTTTGGCAAAAATGCATCTCCATTAGCCAGAGGTATCCCTCCTCTGGAAAGCTTTTGAGAGCCAGATGTATCCTTCGTATTGCTGAAAATGAACAGAAAACTGGTGTTAACTATATACCATAAAATGTTATCTATGTCAATGCTGATTTATGCGTTAATTAACACCCAAGATTTAACAGAAAATTACCTTGGCATTTCAATTTTCAAGACTTCAACACATATTAGATAAGGTGCCTTCTCCCTTGAATTCATAAGCTGAGCTTCATCTTCTGGTATATGAACCACACAATACATACCCTTACCCATGGGAAAGCAAACTCCTACAGCAACATAAATTTACCATTTACATATAAAAAACACTAATGGAATGTATATCGCAGAACTGGCATTGAGTTTTAACACATATGAATATGAACTTCTATATTTAATTACGAATTTTCTTCTCCCTAACTGTCTCTTTAGATACAAATAAATTTCTTAAGATTAAAAGGGGAAAGAGCATAAATTACTGTTAACAACATGGCAGCAGAAGCCACATTACTAGAATAACTTTTGCAGCTTAGAAAAATCTAAAAGTTTACTTGCACTACCAAAAAATAAAGATCAAAAGAAAAACTACTCTCCATCAGATATGTCCAATTCCCAAATGAAAACATCAGCAAATCAATTGTAGATTTGTGTGGCTAGTCACTTGTTAAGCTATTATAGGCAACTTGATTTTCAAACGTATTCTAGCTTTTGAACAGCCATCTTTCAATTAAAGTCCACCTTAATTAGAACAAATACCTCCAGTATTTTGAGCTTCAGCTAAACGCATGTTTATCTCCACAAGTGACTGAAAAACCAAGAAATAAATGTGTTAGAAGGAACTTGTGCGGCAGATTAAATATTGTGCAGGATCATGCATGTAAAATTGAATGCTCAAGCAGAAATAGAAACATATAAGTCTGTCAGTTTGTGTGTTTGTGTGCATGTTTCTATGGTTTTGGCTGTGTAAACAGACCACCAAGCATATTTACATAATAACCAATATGCCTCGCAGAAAGTGAAAAATAAGGGATAGCCAAATTTAAACTAATTGAATAACCTCACGAAGCGCATTTTTGCGATCTTCGACTGGAAAGACATCTACAAGGCCATATGAAGTCTCACATAGTGTAAGCACAAAGTCCAATGATTCATGATAAGCTCCTTTCCGGAATTGTGATGCTGTATTATTGGGACGTGGGGGTTTAACGTTTGATTTTTCATTTTGTTGCTTTGGTGAACCTGGACGCTTCTGCCAAATAAAAGCCACACATACATTAATGACAAAAGGAAAGGGCCATGCAAATGAAGGTTACTTTTAAAAGGAAAAAACAGAGGTCATAAATATTACTCATTACAAGTACCTCTTTGTTCTTCTTTGAAGCAAACAATTCTGAGTCTTCAACAGAACGATCGCGATCTCGGAAGAGTTTGCGAAAAAAGTTCTCCGTCCCGGGACTGCTCTCAAACAAGCTGCTGCTGTTACTATTTTCGTTTATTGCAGTACTTTTTACATCTTCAGGGTGCACACGGAACAATCTTCGAAATAATGGGAAATCTGAAGGTTCTCCTTCCTCACCATTTGCATTCCCCTCATCAATTTTGTCAATTGAATCTTTCTTCTCATCAAACATGTCTTTAAAAATCCTCCTGAAGAAACCGTCTTTCTCATCTTCGTCCACGGACTTTGGATGTTTCCCTTCAGAATTAATTCTTTCCTCATTCTCACTCCTCTCTTTCCCATCCTTCTTGTCCTCAAACTTCTCCTTGAAAATTTTCTTAAAGAAGCCCTCTTTTTCATCATCTTCCAGTGATTTAGAAGCTAATTTTTCGTCACCATCGCCCTTACTATCTCGAAATAATCTTTTGAAGAACCCTTCTGAGCTCGATCCCAATTCTTCATCATCTCCTCTACTATTATCCCTTAAAAGCCTTTTAAAAAAGCCATCTGAGCTGGAAGTGAACTCCTCATCCTCACCTTTATTGCTATCCCTCAACAGCCTCTTGAAGAACCCTTCAGAACTAGCCGTCAAATCCTCGTCATCACCCTTACTGTTATCCTTTAAGAGCCTCCTAAAAAACCCGTCCTTCTCACTCTCCTCATCTTTATCCACTGACTTTCTAAACAATAATGCATCCCTCACTTTTGGGCTTGGAATGAACTTCTTGAAAATTTTATTCTCATCCGGTGATAATGGACTTCCATCCTCCTGCAAATTGTTCCCTGATGAGGGTGAGAATGAAAAAGTCTTCTGCAAGGGTGGGGATGATGTCAATGACAACAACTTCTGCTTTGAAGACCGGATTTTATTCAAAACCTGGTTCTTACTCCCAGTACTTGAAGCTTCATTATGGGACCGTATTAGCGGTGGCCACTCTCCCATGAGAGTAGCTGCAATCTGGCACTTCTCCTGAATCCTGCTAATCCCTTCATTGTCATCAAAATCCTCAAGTTCGGCTAACAAGAACCAATGCACCTTGAGAGATAACTTCAATGACTTGGAGCAAATATCAATAACAAACTTGTCTAAAGATGGGCTGGGTTTGTGTATTAGCATATAGCAAATTTGGAACAAATAGCTCTCAATGCCCGACAAGGGCAAAGTATACATTCTATTGCAAAGATAATCTCGTACCCCAGCGTGATCATGCTTGTAAAGGTAGCTCACTGCAATCCACTCGCAGAAAAATGCCGAGTCAAAGAACCTAATTAGCCACCCATTCTCGCTGGACTCACCAGTAAGGTTAGTCCTTGCAGCAATCTCACGTGGCGACGGGTCCGATTCTCCACGAACCAGTCCCAAAAGCCTCACCATTGTCAATCTACCATCATAAACCCTAACTCACCTCAAAATATCAGATCAAAACGCAAAGTCCATCACTTCTCAATCCCAATAGACCAAACACGGCTCTTCTCTTGAAATACTAAACCCTATAACTACTTAAACCTTCACCGGAACACTAATTTCAATACAAGAGTCAAAATCTCGGCTCCTCTCAGTGATTCAACACAAATGCATCACTGAGATGCCAATTCCAAATCTAAACCGAGAAACCCAAATTTCGACGCTCCAAGCTACAACCCTCTGGAACGTCCGATTCAAAACTCACCAAAAGTGGTAAGAAATGGTCGGAATTTTCTGGAGAAATCGAATTTGGGACAAGAGAGACGATCTGTGAATCGGAATACTTACAATTTAGGAATCAAAATTGATATACGGATATCAGTTGAAGAGTGGATCTTGACAATCCTGCTTCGAAGTGAAACGACGTCGGAGGACAGTTGTTGTTGTGGTGGTCACGCTGATGTCGTCTTCTTGAATTGCACACATATGGAGACAGAGAGACGCAAAATTTTGTTATTATTCAAATTTTGTATTGACCCATTAAAGAAACTATAGGGTTTCACTCACATGCGTGCCGGACCATTTAAAGTTCTATGGGACCTCCTGCGTGATTGGTCCGACTTAAGAAAGAAGTAATGATTGATGTCGTTATTTGTGTTAGGAGGAAGAAAGTCGTAATTATAATTATGAATTTTGAATTTCGATTTCAAGGCTCACGATAAAAGGTTGAGGTGGGAAAAGGATTAGGCACGGCAATCCATCTGGGCTGATCAGCTTACGGGTCAGATTTCTTAGCTCTACGGGTCGGACTCGGGTTAGGATTATCCAATTTGGCCCAACCTATGGTCTAACCGAGAGAAACAAGATGATGTCATTTTCTGATTTTAAAAAAATAAATAAATCAGACGAGCCATCCCTAAAATAGACTAGAGTTTGATTCAAAGTCAATGCATAAATTCTAATTTAATTAATTTTTATTTAGATTTAAATTTAAATAATAAAAATCAAAACTTGAAATTTGTTATTATAAAACTCAAATAAAAAGTTTAAATATGAATAAAAATAGAAACTTAAATCTTGTTAATGTGTGAAACTAGATTCGGTGTAGCGCCCCGCTCCCGATATCGTGGTGATATCCGAGCTCGAGCCCGCGGAAGCGGCACGCTAGACCAGTCTTTCAGTCGGTCGGTCCTAATATAGCTCGGCACTTATGGCTCGGCATCTATCGGTCGACAGTTTATCGCTCGGCATTCTATCGCTCGGCTATTCACACGGTCGGTCGGCACTTATCGCTCGGCCATTATGGCTCGGGCTTTTAAACAGTTGGTCGGCCTCGGCCACTATGGCTCGGCACTTAACAGTACATGTCCGAGGAAAACACATTTCTATTAATCGGTCGGTAAAACAGCACAGTACAGTACAGTTCTATTACATGCCGAGGAGGCAAAGTCGGTCGGTCAACAGTACAGTATATGCCGAAGAGGCA
>JANIJF010000209.1:65449282-65462804 GCA_024520955.1 Erythroxylum bequaertii | reverse complement strand
CTTACCACTTCGTAGTAAATGGTAGGGTAAGATACGGGAGTTCAGATCTTCTGTCCAGTTTTACTCTGTCTTATGGAATCTCAGTCATTTATTTTGCGGGCTCTACGTGGGTTTCATGCGGGCCCCATATGGATCCCATGCAGGACTTACATAAATAAATGACTGAGATTTATTGGACGCAATAAAACACCATAATATTAAACAGAGAATCTAGACTCAAGATATGGACTGCCAAGAGAAAAGAACAGTTGGAAAAACTAAAGAAAACATAATATTATTCTAAACGTAATCATCATATATATATTTGTTGGTTGACCTATATATATATATATATATACTTCTTAAACTTTCCTATTCTATTATCTTATTTATTTATAAGTCTATGTATTTTAAATATTTTTGATTATATTTTGTTATTTTCTTTATATATATATAAAAGGAGGCAATTATTAGTTTTGTTTTTATTACTAAGAGAAATTACAAAAAGAACTCCAAGTTACTAATATAGGTTAAAGCTATAAAAAGTTGTAAAAGCATGTGACTTTAACGTTACCATGTGGATCAATTTGATCCATAAAAATAAGAAAGATTTGGAAATTTGAGAAGAAAACAGAAAACTATAGAAAGGCATGAGACTTGACTAACAAAAAAGAGGAAGACTTTGAATAGTTAGGGAAGAAAACACAGAATTTAGTCAAACCACTTTTGATGAGAAAGACTTGAAAATTAGAGAAGAAAACAGAAAATGATCGAAACATGTGAGACCCTCCAACTAATGTCTTAGTTAGAGAGTAGAGTACCAGAGGAAGACTCTGAATAAGTCTTCTTTCTCCGGTCAGTCCATTTCTTTATGAACCCCTTACCCTACCATTCACTGCCGAAGTGATGAACACGATGATAGGGTAGTAAGGGTTTATATATAGAAGAAAACAAAATCATATTCTGATGTGAGTAATCCCCTAATAATAAAAAAAGATTTTTTTCCGATTAAGAAAACAATTAGTTTTCGGACGAAAATGTCAAAGAATTAGAGAAATAAATACTATAATTAATATTTACTTTTTTATTTAAAGAATTAGAGAAAAGTCAGAATTTGTCTTAACTAGTGTAGTATATATATTTTGGTGTTCTTGACTAATAACCGATGTCACCATCAGTTGCAACAAAATTTTATACAACTAATTGCTGAAATTTAGTTAAATGAGTTCCATAAATCAGAAAACGTAAGTTAATAGTTAACAGTAATACTTCTTTTATCATAGGCTTCATCTATTTAAGTAGTCTATTATATGAACAAATTATAAAAATTAAAAATAGGAAAGTAAAAGAATTTGTAACACCAATTCTTTTAGAAAAATAGAAATATGATATTCATTTTTTTGAAAAAGATTAAATAATATTAGACTTGCATGATTCTATTATTATAAATGTAAATACATTCACAAATTTTTATTTTATTGTAAGGGAGGACTTATGGGTGAAAAAGTTAAATTAATTATAACAACAACAATATCCAACCAGATTTCCACTAAAATGTATAATATAAAGAGGTCTAATAGTACGTAGTCTTATCTTACGTTATATATAAATTATTTTCGGTACAAATTAATAATACTATAAAATATCAATAAACACGTATAACTAAATATATAAAAATATGTAATACAATATTTATAGAACATGGTAAAGATTAACAATATATGATAAACTATGTAAATAAATACACAAACTAAGAAAAAAATTAAATTATTTATTAAAAAAATCATAAATTAATAATTTATATATAATTTATGAGATAAACAATTTAAGTAATTATATACATATACATATATGTATCACTATTCTTCAATCAAATCACATCTTATCATGTTTGATCATTTTAGAAATAATTTGGTAGGTAAAAATGTACACAACATGGAATAACAGAATGAAAGAATTAGAAAATTAGTGAGAAAAAAGCAGATAATGGTTGTAGAGTATGTCATGTTTAATGCCCATTCTGTCAGGTGCCTGCAAATTAGTGAGAGAATTAGTTATTGGGTTCGCCGATGGATATCCTGATCTAGACCAAAAAAAATATTTAATGCGAGCTTGAATTGTCAACAAAAGTTGGTCTTTCCATATCCTTCGCATGTGATGTGCATCAACTCTATATCTTAACTGATAGAAAATAAAATTAAAATTAGAGTAATTAAATTAAAATAAATAACTAATTAGTTTAAATCAAAATAAAATTGAATATTTTAATTATAATAAATTAATTTGATAAATTATATTAATTATAAAAATATATGTAGACAAATTATATAAACATAAAGCAAATAGGCAATTATATGAACACGTTAGGGACTAGCTGTGTTCGTCACTTCCGTAATAAATGGTAGGATTAGGGGTTCATAAAGATATGGATTGACCTGAAAAAGAAGACTTAAAAAAAAAAAGTAAATGGTAGAGTAAGAGTTTATGTAAAGAAGAAGACAATATATTATTACGAAGTGAGTGATCATTATTGGAGAATCGCAGCTGCCTATTTAGTCTTATCTTTATTTCCACAAAAGTAGGTATATTCATTAAAGTACTGCAACTCGCAGCATCATTCCATATTTGTTCATAGACGAACTTCATTATTTTAATATTTTATCAAATTTGTCTCTACACTGTCACATCAAATCCTAACAAGAGATTTGATTCCTACTCTCTCACGTCAAATCCTAGCAAGACAAGACCTTTTCATCTTCCCGTCCAACGTCGAAAACAGTTTTTCTTCCGTCTGTTTCAAGTTTTTGTTTGTGTTTCGTAATTTAAATATAAATACCAATCTGGGATGTTTCTCTATGCCATCGTATGTGTAGCATCAGCGTTAATATAACAGATTAATACCAAATTTTCAATTTTAAATAATAAAGTCTCTATAAATTAATAGTCATAATATAACAAAATTTTGGATAATAACTAAAAGGTGTTAATTTTTTGAATTTTTATTTCATTTTTTACATTTTCAATTAAGTATATAAAATTTAAAAATCAGATAACTAATTCAAAAATTATATTTTATTGATATAATTGATAAATTAATGTAAAAACTGACATTTAAAGAAGTTAAATGACTATATTTTAATTAACTTAAATTTTGAAATTCATGCAAAAATAAATTAATAGTTTTGTGTTTAATTAACAATTTAAGAAATTGGACACTAAAATAAAAAAATAGAATTATCTGTTGCTAACATTATTAATCTATTTTTGTCTTGTTGGTTAAGGATATTCCATTTAATTAAATATTATATATTTAATCATAATTGATGCCTCGTGATGATCGTTACCTTGCTGAAATATCCTTCCAAGAGATTGAAAACAATGTGTATGACATGTGGGGACACTAATAGTTTGACCGAGAATTACTTGGTTTCTCCTTGGACTATACTATCATCTGCAATTAAACAACTTGAGAGGTGAAGTTTCAGTTTTACACGGGATTTTGTATTAGCTTGTTGGCGAGTTTTGACCAACGACTATCAATTGATACGAAGTGATAATGTTACGTTTCCACACATCCCATCTTCTACATGGCAAGAAGTTCCCTTTCTTTCATTTTTTACGCCACGTTTTTTGTCCTTATGTCTGGGTGGTCAACCCTTGACATGAAAAAGAAGTTAAGTTAGACCAAATCTCTTAGTTAAGATGCCGGAGATAATTTATAGGAATGATAAGATTCTTGTGCCAATGGCTTCTCAGCACCAATACATGATGCTACATCAATGTAATTGTTAAAGACTAATTTGTATCGACAGAAAGAAAGTAATTTTGTTATTAAATATTAATTAAAGTGTGAGGACGTTATTATTAGTTTCATATCAAAAGAAATACTAAAATGAGACTCTATTCTGTAATATTCAGATTGGAGCCTACGTTTTTCTCTCTCTTAAATATATAACATTTAAGAGATGTGGTCATATCATATATATATATCCACAGCTAGGATGGCCCCAACGGTTTATTAATATAATCGGTGACTTTGTCATTACATCAGCTTTATAAGATGTCACTGGGGTTGATGAATAGAATCATGCTAAGCATGGTTTGGCAACTCCAATTATACCAATAAAATTAATAATACAACCCCTTTGATTATATCTCTTTGAGGCTCTTGTTATATAGAAGATAATAAGAGCCTCAAAGATTTTGGAATCTACACGCACTAAGGGTTGGAAGAGTTCCATTCACACGTTACTTGTTTCCTGCTCACTTGACCTACGAATTAGAAACAAAAAGTTCAACGTCATGGTCCCCGTCCCTTAGCAGAATACATTGTTTCTACTTCCACTCGCGCAGCATACATGTGAGTTCCTAGCTCGTAGGACAAGTAAGCTGAAACTAATCCCAAACCTTAATACCTTTAGATTCCAAAATATTTGAGGCTCTTGTTAATTCAAGGAAAAGCAAAGTCAGGTTTCGATGGAATCGATTTAACGCAACTCTTCTATATATAGACTTTGTAGCTGACCTGCTTCATTACCAAGTTCCAAGCAGTCCGAGTTTGCGCGAAGGAGATGGAAATGAAACCTAAAGCCCACGTACTACTACTTCCATATCCAGGGCAAGGCCATGTCAATCCTATGATGCAATTCGCGAGGCGATTGGTCTCCAAAGGCCTCAAAACCACACTTTTGACCACCGTTTTCATTTCCAAGGCTATGGGGTTTGGCTCATCGGTAGGTCCTGTGAAAATCGACGTCATATCGGACGGCTATGACAACGGCGGTTTCTTCGAAGCCTTGGACGTTGAAGCTTACCTTACCACGCTAAAAGCTGAAGGCTCAAGGACTCTCGGAGAGCTCATAGTCAAGTACAGAAGTTCAACGAATCCTGTAGACTGTGTAGTTTATGAGCCTTTTATTCCTTGGGCTCTAGACGTTGCCAAAGACTATGGTTTGTTCGCAGCGGCCTTCTTCACCCAACCGTGTGCGGTGGATTATATTTACTATAATATTCAGAACAAGTTACTGACTCTGCCCATTACGTCGACCCCGGTGTTGATTCCAGGGTTGCCGCCTTTGGAGCCCCGAGACATGCCGTCCTTCATTGGTGTGCCCAAGTCGTATCCGGCATACTTTGCAATGTTGTTGAGTCAGTTCTCTAATGCAGAAAAGGCCGATTATCTACTTATCAACACTTTCTACAAGCTAGAGGCTGAGGTACTTGATTCTTTTTAAACGTATTGCACATCAATCGTATTAAAACTTGTTCAAACTTCTATACTTACATTATCAAGGTCACTTAAGCAAAAAATAAAACAGACGAGGAGTACATACCGGTCAATAACACAAGTTTTAAAATGATGATGCAAAACCAAGGTTTTAATATAGACCGCTGATCAAACTTCAGTTGTTAGTTTCCTGTCGGTATAATTGCCTGTGACCCTAATAGCTAATGTATTGTCCATAATTACCACGGTCTAATTGCGATTAATAAACTGCTATTCATTTCGATAATTGTTATATTATAATTGCAAGTTTAATTATAAATTGCAATTTAAAACCCTGAAAGAGTGATTTTGACTTAACCGACACTTGCCAATAATACAACTTTGATATAGTTTAGCAAACTAGTATTAGTTTGATGCCACATGCATATTATTTTTAAACACTATTGTGATAAGGATTGATTAAGTATAATTTTTTTATTAGGCCTATGATTACTTGAATTAATTAGTAGGAATAGATTAAAGTAGGATATATAGGTGGTGGAGAATGAGACGGCATTACTGAGTACTGACTATGATCATAATATGTTTATAAACAGGCGGTGGATACAATGTCAAAAGTCTGTCCTGTGTTGACAGTAGGGCCAACGGTTCCATCAATGTACTTGGACAAGCGTATTGAAAATGATATCGAGTATAATATAGATCTCTTTACTTTGGATGCATCCATTTCAATGGATTGGCTTAGCACTAAACCACCCAATTCAGTGGTGTATGTGGCATTTGGTAGCATGGCTGATTTGAGCCCGAAGCAAATGGAAGAAATTGCTTGGGGTTTGAAGAACACCGGCTTTTACTTCTTATGGGTGATCAAGGCTTCTGAACAAGAAAAGTTCCCTAAAACCGAGGTAGAGAAGTTGACTGACATGGGTTTGGTGGTGACTTGGAGCCCTCAAGTGAAAGCACTAGCTACTGGAACTGTGGGATGTTTTCTGACACACTCTGGTTGGAATTCGACTATTGAGGCACTGAGCTTGGCCGTGCCAATGGTGGCAATGCCACAATGGACCGACCAGCCACCAAATGCCAAGCTTGTAGAGGATGTTTGGAAGGTAGGTGTCAGAGTGAAAGCTGATGAGAACGGAATTGTGACAAGAGATGAAATTGAGGGTTGTGTAAGGGAAGTGATGGAGAGTGAGAGAGGTAAAGAGATGAAGAAGAATATTGAGAAGTGGAGAGAGTTGGCTATAGAGGCTGTTAGTGAAGGTGGGAGTTCTGACAAGAGCGTTGATGAATTTATTGCTAACCTGGTAAGCTCCAAGTAGGTCATTCTTTGGCTGATTTCCATGTTCTGACTTTCTGTGATATTAAGTTCGTAATATTATAAACGCTATAGAGACACCAATAGGATAAAAAGTGTTTTTATCTTTTCCAATAAATGATACATTGTGGTTGCGACTGTTCACGTTTCCGTAAACGCAAAGGATATAATCCTACCTTCAACTAAGTACCTTCAAAGGCCCAGGTCTGTTTGTGATTATGCTTAGTTTAGTGACCGGAAAAAATTATGCGGAGCCTCAAACTAATAATGGTGTTACACACAAATTAAAAATTACATTTCTTATTTTAGTATATTCGTCATCAATACTTAGTTGAAGTTCCGCTTAGGCATATAGTCTGAAAAGATCTGATAATATGCAACCTAATAGAAAAATTGTTTTCGATAGACTTATATATAATGTGTCTATGAAAATACTACAAAATTACAAATTGATTTGCATACTAGTAGGGACTAGGTACTTTTAGGAGATAAAAGCGAAATAAAAATCTATTAAGCTCTCTATAAGCAAGAATCTTAGTTAAAGAAGAAATAATAGCCAATGGGAGAATCTCCACAAATAAAAGGTTCGAATGAGTTGTTCTCCTCATATCTCCACATGCGTAATATTTATAGATAAATAAAATAACTAATTGCCTAGAATGACTTACCCTCTAATTATCTAATTATGGAACAAAGTTCTAGAATGACTGACCCTCTAACTATGGAACAGAGTTCTCAATTAACCAGTAAACATAACTGGTACATAGAACAACTATAAAACAATTAAAATTGCTCAGCACGTGGCTTCATTATTGCTTAGCATGTGGCATTGTGGCTTTCTCTTGGAATACGTAATTAGGGTTTATCAGGTGTCTCCCTTTCAAAAGTCACCTTGCCCTCTAGGTGAAAATTTGGATATTGAGCAGCAAAGAGTTTATAGTCTTTCCAAGTAGCGTCTTCAAGAGATCGACTTTGTCAAGTTACTAATAACTCCAAATCCTGTATAGAAGTCCAACAATGATCAAGCACACGTTCTGGTTGCAATTGCAGTTTCTAATCAGCAGAAATGGGTAGTGAAGCTGGTGATGATGTCGGTAGAACACCATGAGCAGGGCGAAGCAAGGAAATATGGAAAATTGGATGAATCCGTGCATCTGGTGGACGTTCCAATTCATAAGCTACTGAACCTAGCTTTCTCATAACCTTGTAGGGCCTAAAAAATTGAGGAGATAGCTTCTAATAGTGCTGTTTGGATAGAGATTTTTGTCTAAAGGGCTGAATGCGTAGCAAGACATAATCTCCAACATTAAAAGAAAGTTCCCGATGGTTCTTGTCATGCTGATATTTCATACGTGCTTAAGCCTTAACAAGATTGTCTTTTAACAGTTTTAACATTGCATCTCTCATTAATAATTGGTCTTCTAATTCTACATTAGCAGTCTCACCTTTCCATAAACCACCTTGAAAGGTGAAGTACCCGTAGAAATATAAAAACCAGTGTTGTATGAATATTTAGCCAAGCATAAGTAGGAGCTCCATTTTTTAGGTTGTTCATGAGCAAAACAACGTAAATAAGCCTCTAAGCATCGGTTGACAACTTCTGTTTGTCCATCGGTTTGAGGATGGTAGGTAGTACTCATTCGTAAACGAGTTTGACTTAGACGAAACATCTCTTGCCAAAAAGAACTTAGGAAAATTGAATCTCGGTCAGAAACTATTGAACGAGGAATGCCATGGAGACGAACAACTTCCTTGTAGAAAATTCCAACCATTGTTTTAGATGTATACGGATGAGAAAGTGGCAAAAAATGGCTGTATTTACTCAAGCGATCAACTATTACAAATATAGTGTCAACACTTTATGATTTAGGCAACCCAGTTACAAATCAATAGAAATATCTTCCCAAATTTTTTCTGGAATGGGTAGTAGCTGTAAAAGACCAGTAGGTGCAAGAGTTTCATATTTGTTGTTCTGACAAGTCAAGCATTTTTGAACATGAAGCTTGACATCCTTCTTCATGTGAGGTCAATAAAACTGATCTGAAAGCCTCTTTAAAGTCTTCAAATAACCTACATATCCACCAATGGGGGGTTTCGTGTGCTTCAGCCAAAAGAGTTGCACGTAAGATGGAGTTAGAAGGGATTGCCAACTTGACTTTGTAAAAGAGCTTATTGGCTGACTACTGAAAATTAGAATATGAAGATGAATCTTTTTGTAGGTTAGAGATGAGATTCTTGGTGTGATTATCCTAGAGATATGCTTCCGAAAAATCAGAAAAACCTAAAGCTTATGACTAAATTAAAGAAATCATATTGTTGTGGCTTCTGGGAGAGCGCATCAGTTGCTTCATTGTCCTTCCCCGCTGATAATACGCAACTTTACCCGTATATAATAAAGAGGTTGTTTCCGAACACTGTTGAGAGTTCGTAGAAATCTACTGCTCAAGAAAGTGTTTAAGACTCCTGTGATCAGTCTTGACATAAAAATGATGGCCAATTAAGTAATGTTTCAACTTTTGGACAGCCATCACAAAAGCTAGTAATTCGCGATCATAAGCTGACTTATATCGATTAGAGTAAGAGAGTCCTTTACTGAAATAAGCTATGAGGAGCTCTTGTTACATGAGAACAACTCTAATACCTTCTATAGAAGCATCACATTTAATAGTGAAAGACTTTTGAAAATTTGGTAGTTTCAAGATTGGCACTATTGTCAATGCATCCTTAAGCTTCTGAAATGCAATTTCAGCCCGTTCATTCCAGCTAAATACGTCCTTCTTGGTGAGATTAGTAAATGGCTTAGCAATGACTCTGTAATTCTACACAAACCGTTTATAATACCCTGTGAGTCCAAGGAAACTACAAAGTTCTTTGATAGTGGTTGGAGAAGGCCACTGCTGTACAATTTCTCCAGGTCAACACCAACACCTACTCGTGAAACAATATGTCCCAAAAAATTCACTTGTTGTTGGGAAAAAGTGCACTTCTTAGTGTGAGCATAGAATGCATGTGAGTACAATGAATTAAAGACCACTTCCAAATGAAACTTATGAAGATGAAGAGAGCTGTTGTAAATTAAAATATCATAAAAAAACACCAATACAAAACGCCTCAAATGAGGGTAGAAGAGATCATTCATTATCGCTTGGAATGTGGAAGGAGCATTTGTGAGGCCAAATGGCATCATGATAAATTCATAATGGCCTGAGTATGTTCGGAATGCCGTTTTATGAATATCTTCAGGTTGGACTCGAATTTGATGATAACCCAAGCTAAGATCAATCTTTGATAGGGATGTGATTGAGTTCCCAATAGTCTATACACATTCTCCATGAACCATCTTTCTTCTTGATTAGTAGCACAGGGCTCGCGAACGGACTAGAGCTAGGCCGAATGAATCCTTTAGATAACAAGTTAGCAACTTGCCTCTCAATTTTGCCCTTCTGAAAATAAAGATATCTATATGGTCATATGTTTGGAGGTTGAGCATTAGGATGAAGATTGATGGCATGAGTATGACTGCGGAGAGGTGGCAGAGAGGTAGGTTCAGAGAATATATCTGAAAAATCTTGAAGTAGGCCATCAATATCAATGAGTTTCTGACACAAACTCCCTGAAAACTCTGTTTTCTTAGTCATTACCTTCAACTCTATATTAGAAGTTGAATTTCGAGGTACCCCCTACAATTTGTATCTTCCGCCATCAACCCAAAAAATCATGAACATTTGCTGCTAATTTGCTTGCACGGTGTTTAAGGAAGCCAACCATTCAATTCCTAAAACCATGTCAACACCATAAGAATGAATGGAATGAAATCACCCACGATCTTCAAATCTTGAATCTGAATTCGAAGCTATCTACACACCTAATTGCAGTGAATCAATGACCCATCTCCAATCTGGACCCCGAAAGAAGCGATAGATTGAGTGGGTAACTTCAATTCTGAAACAAGTGTTTGAGCCACAAAATTATGGGTAGAACCATTGTCTACAAGAATAATTACTTTCCTTTGATTTAGTATCCCTTGTAACTTCATAGTTGAACCTGAGTTACTACCAAGAATAACATGGAAGGAGCTTTCGGCCTGCATCTCTGAATCTTCTTCATTTTCATATTCGAAAGCAGCTACTGGTTCTTCTTCTTCAGTGATTTCCATAATTTTTAAAATATCTGCCTTGCAACGGTGACCCGACTGAAACTTCTCGTTGCATCCATAACAGAGTTCCTTATCCCATCATTTCTGTTTTTTAACATCCCACGAACTTGTAGTCGGACTTTACGCTGAAGAAGACATATTCGCGTTCGTTGCTAACTGAGTTTTTACTCCAGAAAAATGAGAATCACGTGTAACCTAGGTGGTAGTGGTGTTGGGTCAACTGCTCGGTTTAGGGCCACGCCTAATATGAGTTTTGGCTTCATATTCAATTGCCAAGTTCATTGCCTTGTAAATCGTTCTTGGCTTTTGGATGCGCACATCTACCTTGAGTTCCTCCTTTAAGCCGTTGAGAAAACACCTAAGAGATATTGCTCTGGCCAATTTTTCACTCGTGCAGATCGCTTAGCAAATTTCTGATGATTCTCTTGCACCGTTCTCGTTTGTTTTATGCCGCAGAGATACTCGTCCGGGTTCTGAAACTCTGCTGGAACATAATGCTCTTGAAATGTATTCATGAGTCTCCCAGTAAAGTAAAGTCCATTTGGTGTTGATCCATGCGAAGAGATCGAGAGCGTCACCTTTAAGGTGTATGGTAGCGATGTCGAGCTTCATCTCATTAGGGGTGTGATAATACTGAAAGTATTTTTAAGCCTTCAAAATCCATCCTTTCGAGTCCCCACCTTCAAACTTGGGGAACTCAATCTTGGTTGATGGACGCTTGGACGAATTTTTCAACAACCATGGTATGTCATAATCGTCCTCATCATCGGAGTTCCGCACATGTGCTTTGCCCCTTTCTCGATTACCGAGACTGCCTTTAACATGAGGAATCTTACTAGAGGATGTCTTCAAAGCAATCATCTCTGAGTTGAGATTGCTAAACTGGGCAGCCATGTTAGAAAGTTGCGACAAAAAAGCTTCAGTCAGGTTAGTGGTAGGATTCTGCAGGTTTTGTGGTTGCTATAGGTTCTGGGTGTTTTGTGGGTTTGGTTGACCAGCAGAAGAAATGAGTGTGTGTTCACCATATTCGAACCGGCTCTGATACCAAATTGGTAGGGACTAGGTACTTTTAGGAGATGAAAGCAAAATAAAAATCTATTAAGCTCTCTATAAGCAAGAATCTCACTTAAAGAAGGAATAATAGCCAATGGGAGAATCTCCACAAGTAGAAGGTTCGAATGAGTTGTTCCCCTCATATCTCCACATGCGTAATATTTATAGACATATAAAATAACTAATTGCTTAGAATGACTGACCCTCTAACTATCTAACTACGAAACAGAGTTCTAGAATGACTGACCCTCTAACTATGGAACAGAGTTCTCAATTAACCAGTAAATATAACTGACCCCCTACATTCTAGGATACGTAGAACAGTCATAAAACAATTAAAACTGCTTAGCATGTGGCATTGTGGCTTTCTCCTGTAACACGTAATCAGGGGTTTATCATATACATATGCCAAAGAAAAATAATAAAATAAAATAACTAAATAAATAGGTCAAACAATGTAATAAAATAACTAAATACATAAATACAAATAAATAATAAAAAGAAACAATAGTAACATTAATAATACAAATAGGTAAGGCAATGCGAAAATAACGTCTATACAGAACATTTTAAAGATTAAAAATAAATGGTAAGATAATAATAAATACCAGAAAAGACTCATACAAGAGTAAACTCCACCCAGGTCAAAAGGAAATGAAACCTATATATGAGTAACTCTGACCAAGCCTATCAACACATTAATTACGCTAAATAGAAAACTAACTAGGAGATAAATACTACGCAATCAAATTGCAGTACACGAATTCATATGACCTATAAGACTGTGGATACTCTCTTTAAGAGATATCTTTTACTCGGATCCTAGTACGAGAAATTTTCCTATTATAGGCCAAGTCTTCGATAACATCAAACCGTGCCATATGATTCTTAATCACTTCCCCTGGTTCTTTTCAGGTCTTCCTTTTTTCTCGCACAGTCTTTAAGTATTATTTTCTCACATCGTCTCACTCAAGCAACAGGGTATCTCTTTTTAACATTTCCAAATCACCTAAGCCTTATCTAGTATCTTCATTATAATATAACTTTAATTTTAATATCTTAGAATATTTAAATTTAATTTTAATGTTTTTAAATTATTGAAAATAAGCCCTTAATAAATAAAAATTTTAACAAAGTTGAATTTTGTTAATTAATTAAGTAATACGGGCTAATATCTTACACAAATAGTAAATTTCCATAATATATTTTAAAATTAAAATTATGCATATTTGATAATCAAAATTATGTTACGAAGATGTTGCTCGTGAATTGGAATGAACACCACCACCCCTCCTTTATTGTGGCTTCCTCCTCCTCCTGATTCTAATGGTTGTAATTTCTGCATCAAAGATGTTAATACATGTTTACTTTAGGTGTAGGTGTAAAGATTTCGATGGTTGCCGAGGCCACCATAAAGGACCATGCGCAGTGTTGTAGGATGATGGCAGGGACGGTGGTGTTGTCAATGATGTAGATGTTAGCTCAAGGTTTATGTTTAACAATTTTGATGATAACTATATAATATTTCAAAATTTAAATTGGATTTACTTCCTTGTATAAGCAATGATATAATTCTTAAAAAGAAATAAAATCAAAGAATAATTGTTTCCTTCTTGCAGGAACCTTCTTTATAAACTTACCTTTTTGGAAATGATTACATGGCATCCGGAAGGATCTTATTAATTTGAATAATTAGCTCTGGAAGCCTTGATAGAACGTCTGAATATCAAAGATTTCAGCAGAGGTAATATCAAAGATTAAGCAACGACTAGTTGAAGAAATTGTCTCT
>JANIJF010000209.1:65139921-65154471 GCA_024520955.1 Erythroxylum bequaertii | reverse complement strand
AAGTCTAATACCATTCATGGAATGTAAATCACATTACATAAACGAAATACATGCATATATGAAAGGAATACCTCATATATTATTAACAAATCATAATGTTAATACATGAATCACATATGTCCATTGGCCTAGGGCACACTACTAACAAGAACCTACACGAAGGCAAAACCATCATGCTAAGCATATAGCTTAGTGGGGAAATAACTAAACAGGATATAAAATGGTGGTTGTTTCTATCAGTTGTCTACATTTATATGTACTGATTCAGATCACATCATAAACAATCTTTAATTGTTCAAATTAAATAGCAATTCAACATTTTTTTCTCATAATAGAAAATAATTCATTTGAATAAAATATACTTGCATAAGAGATCATTACCTCAGAACAAAATGTACAAGTCTTAGAATAAAATATATTTGTGTCAGAATAGAACAGAACTTATATCAAATCAAAACATATGTCAAATCACAAAACAGATTAGTCTATTAGTCCTTTTTACAAAAGTGGGAAACGGGATCAGAACAGAAGATACCTACGATTGGTATCTCAGAAACAAAAGAGACTTAAGTCTCTGAAACATAAGACACCTAAGTGTCTAAGATTAGAAGAAACTGAAGTGTCTAGTACAGAAGACACCGAAGTGTTTAGATACAAAAGACACCTTAGTATCTAGTCATAGAAGCAGCTGCAAACCCTTCGAGGCATGCTTATTTACTTACAACTAGGACTTGGCATTTTTAAAACAAAACATGTTACATTTCAGAATTCTCATGTAAAAGACACATTGCAAAACATATGACTTTAAAACAAAACATGTTACATTTTGCTCAACTTGAACATATTTATTCACAATTGATCAAACTCAACATGCCTTAAAACATAAGCATTTGCAATAATGCACCAATTGATACATTAAGTAATTTCACATTACATGTTTTCACACAAGTCTCCAACTCACACATATCTGCATCCAATTCACATTACTAAAATCCTTTAGAACACATTTGTGTTCATAAGAACACATTCTTTCTTAAACAAATCATATATTCCAACATTAAATACATTGATATCAAACATTAAATTCCTTAAGTTATCACCTTAATTAACAATCCAAAACTGATTTAACCTTTAACTAACTAATCCCACATCAAACTAGGTTCATTTCAAACCTTAATTAAGTTCAAAAATACCATTGTAAAGTGTCTTATCCATATGTGATTCAATAATTGCACAAAACAGAAATTACCATGTTGAAACCTTGCCCACGATCATGGGGTACATTCCCATGATCGTGACAGAAGCTAATGCATCTTCCCACGATCGTGGGATGAGTGCCACGATCGTGGACTACCCATTTCCTTGCAAATTTCCATATTCAACTCCTTTATCACACATTCCAAACACTTTCACTTCAATCCATGTATCATATCTCAATTATACCTTAACTGTGCACCAATTCCTCATCAAATTCATATCCAATTCTAATATAGAAATCATTCATTAGGTAACCCACAATCCATGATCTTTTATGCATCAAAATCAAAATAGAATTTGCCATACAAGGATCACTTTTCCAGAACTCATTTGTCATCATTTCAATCATCACAAAACTTGTATTGATACATGCTATCAAGTTTATAATTCCCTTGTTTTACTTGAAATTCGTTCTTTAGAGAACCAAGTAATCCAACCCTTCATGCAACCAACACACTTCCAAGATCAAGGTAGATGTAGGATGATCTTAACACCATGATGATAAAAACATAGAACGTAGTATAAGGTAGCTTTCTTGATACAGTATCATGCAAGGATTCCAAGCGATGATGATGCAAGTTGAAGCAAAAATTCCAGGAGTAGTGAGTAAATGAGAGGTTTCAGTGGTGAGAGATGAAGATGGTGAAGAATGAGCAAAACATAAATTACTCAAGCAGAAACTTATCTCATCCAATGCTAGGTGTCATCAAATTATAACAACATATGCCACTACACATGTTCCCGGATGCCACAGTCAAGCACACCCGCGCATGGACGAGCGCCGCCTTGCTATTCCAGTACGACTGTTGGAACGCCCTCAAGTATGCCAACGACACGTCCCTCGTCGACTGGACCATGGCGTTCTTGGCCTCCCTCTCCACCCTCACCAGTAATGCTCTCAGTATGATCGTCTCTTACGATATTTACGGCAATGACACCGCCAAGTGGGCCCCTCCGAAGACCGAACGCGATGGCTTCTGGGAGAAGCCAGGATCGGTCGGAGCAGATTCGAGTTTCAGAGGCGGGTTCCCGCGGAATCTGGCGGTGAACGCCATGGTGTGTAAGGACGGCGGTACAAGTAAAGGTAACGGATGTTTCAAAACGGTGCAGGAGGCGGTCAATACGGCGCCGGATAATAGGCGGGACGAGAAGTTCGTGATACACATAAAGGAAGGAGTATACGAGGAGATCGTTAGAGTTCCGTTAGAGAAAAGGAATGTTGTGTTTATTGGGGACGGCATGGGCAAAACCGTAATTACAGGCTCTTTGAGCGTTGGCCAACCAGGAGTTTCCACGTATAACACAGCTACAATTGGTAATTATTTACCCTTTACTTTCTATTTTTCTCTATTTTTTTAATGGAAAATAGGACTTAATGAAGATTTAAGTAAAGTAAATTTTGATAAATAATAAATATTTTATAGTTAAATAAAACAAAATTTTCATTTATTTTAATTTTATTAATACAACAATAGTAAAAATTCCCATACACAAAATTGAAAAATTCTAATAATACGCAATATTACTCTTAATTAGACGAGAGACTGATTCCAAATAACTTAGCTAATAAAATTGATTAGTAAAATGATTTTAGTTTCGGTTTAAAATAAAAAAAATTATATTCAAGACGTACCTGATCTATGATCATAATTTAGTGCCTCTAATACTTTGGAAGGTTATTACAATAGTCTGTTGCATATGCATAATACTATTTATAGGGTGCCTAAAATGAACGAAAGGTAACATCTTTTTAGGTGCTTATGAAAAACAAATTCAGGTTATATTGTACTCTTTACCTGTTATCTTAATTGAATGAAACATGTTAAAAGTCTAGGTAAAAGATGTCCCTTTTCATTTTGTTGATCTCTATATAATATATGCATAAGTTGTCATGGATTACCAATCACCATTGCTACCATTTCTGCTAGTACTGCCATGTCAAAACTTGCATTCTCATTCTCATCCGTCAAATGTATTCTTTTCATAATTTGTTGTCTTCTGTTGTTTGTTGTTTCTTCTGAGACTAAATTAGTTCCTGAACATGAGATCCATCTAGCCTGCAATGCTACACGACACCCTGAAACCTGCCAATCCTCTCTAATCTAGTCTAACCATGTCCCTTCCAATCCAACCCCAGTTCAAATATCCAATCTGCTTTCTGTTAGGAAATTAGACTATTTCCACACCACTAGAAAGCAAATGGAACAAACACACACAACACAAAATTTGATAACGGAGTTCGGCCAAATTGTGCCTACGTCTCCGGAGCTACTGCACACCCTTTTTTTATTAGGGAGAAAAACAACACTTACAAATGTTTACACTCAACACTCAACTCACTGGTGTTTTCACACACTCTAAAACCCTTACCTCCAATACACCCCAAAAATTTACTCACAAAAATTTACTACTCTTACTAAGAGTAAATATTTTTGTTTGATTTGGGATGATATAAATGAAGGGGGGAGGGGGTTTATTTATAGTTGATGAACCACCCCCATCCCTCTATTCTGGGATAGCTAACACTTTCTGGGTGTCATCCCAAAACCTCAAAACTGCACGTTCTATGTTAGAGTCTATCCTAGGATCTTCTGAGAATGAAAACCTAACTAATGCGGCCAAGGATTGTTTGGAGGTTCTTTCTTATTCTCAGTACCGCATTTCATTGTCAAATGATACATTGTCGCACGGCGAGATCAAGAATGGTCGTGCGTGGATGAGCGCTGCTCTTAGTTACCAAACTGGTTGCTATGGAGGACTCCGGAGTCGTGTTGGAGATATAGCCTCTGCCAAAGAAACAATCTTGTTCTTGGAAAACTTGATTAATCTCACCAGCAATGCATTAAGCATGATGGTGTCTTATGATTTGTTTGGCAATGAAACCCGGCTGTGGCAACCACCACAAACGGAACGTGATGGGTTCTGGGAAGTTCCTGGTGGTGCCAGTGCAATGGAATTTAAGGGTGGTTTCCCATCAAATTTATCGGAAGATGTTATAGTTTGCAAGGACGGCACTAATGGCTGTTTCAGAACAGTTCAGGAAGCTGTTAATGCAGCTCCAGATAATAAGACAGACTGTCGGTTTGTGATACGTATTAAGGAGGGTGTTTACGAGGAGATAGTTCGAGTTCCACTTCAGAAAAGAAATGTGGTGTTTTTGGGTGATGGTATTGGCAAAACGGTGATCACAGGTTCAAAAAATGCTGGTCAGCTAGGGGTTACGACGTTTGAATCTGCTACAGTTGGTAAGTCGAAGATTTAGGTCACCTGTGAATTACTCGAAGGCAAAATGCAAAAGAAGAAGACGAGACTTCATTTCACACCGACAGTTCCTTGGCAGTTAGTTGTTAAATGCTAATTTGTTCGATATTGCATCTGTAGGAGTACACGTTTGGCTATATACTATCGGTAGATTCTGCTTATAGAGATAACTTATGCAGAGAGAGCAGTTGATACACTGACTCATTTTGGCATTTTGTGTATCCGTCACATGTTCTGCTTCCTAGTTAAGTGACGTAGCTTTAATTATAATAGCGACCTGAGAAAGGAATTTGAGTACCACAAATTTCCAGTAGCAGTAGATGAAATTGGATTGCATTTAATTATAATTTTTTACAGTTGAAATCTGTCCGAGCATTATTTTATACTAAGATTGCCAGGTTTAGTTTGCCTCGTCTTTTTTCTGATATGATGTTCGTAATTCGTTACAGGAGTTCTTGGGGATGGATTCATGGCTAGTGGCCTGACAATTCAGAATACGGCAGGAGCTCCTACCCATCAAGCAGTAGCTTTAAGAGTAGATAGCGATCTGTCTGTAATAGAGAACTGTGAATTACTTGGCAATCAGGACACTCTTTATGCTCATGCCCTTCGGCAATACTACAAGTCATGCCGCATTGTGGGCAATGTAGACTTCATCTTTGGCAACTCAGCTGCAATTTTTGAAGGTTGCAAGATTTTGGTGAAACCAAGGCAAGAAAAGCCGGAAAAAGGTGAGAGTAATGCAGTCACGGCACATGGTAGGACTGATCCTGCACAATCAACAGGTTTTGTTTTCAAAAATTGCTTGATCAATGGCACTGAAGAATATATGGCTTTGTATGATGGAAAACCTAGTGTCCACAAAAATTTCTTGGGGAGGCCTTGGAAGGAGTACTCCCGAGTTGTTTTCATAAACTCCAACTTCGAAGTTCTTATATCACCACAAGGGTGGTTGCCATGGTCTGGTGATTTTGCTTTGAAAACACTGTACTATGGAGAGTTTGGGAATTCTGGACCAGGATCTAATACAGCAGGAAGAGTTAGTTGGAGCAGTCAGATTCCTTCAGAGCATGTCAATGCATATTCGGTAGAAAATTTTATCCAAGGGAATGAGTGGATCCCAAATTCTTCTTGATTATTCAGTCATCTTAGTTGTAGCAAATATTATCTGCATACTGGTTTAGTTGAAGGGATAAGTGACCGGTACCATTATTATCATCCGATTAGTGGAAGAGCAATACCATATAAAGTCTTTATTTTTAAGTTTTGGAATTGCCCTTGTCATATACACATTGAAAGTGCTTTCTTCAGTGCATGTCTGACACAAACCCTTCCACGTTTCACTTTAACTATGCAATAAGGTTGACAATGGGTAGGTTTAGTGGCCTGACTCGATCTTTTCAGGTTAATCCGGGACTTTCATCCTTAATCATTTATAAATCAGTATATTATAAAATATTGCTGTCAGTGTGAGGAACTCTCCGTCACTCTCATAGTTTATCAGATCAGTAAAAGTCTTATCTGATGAACCTATGTTTCAGCTTTCTTAGCATTACCTTGCCGGACCTGTCATTGCCCCTACGAATGTCACGCAAGCATGCTCTGTACAAAGTTATGATTGCACTGTGGTAGCTTGAGCATAGCTTCACCAACCATTGCTGATTTTCAACAAAAAAAGAGTTAAGCATACGTCATTTATCTTTTCCTTCTTTGAGTGAACAATATGATAGTTGTGTACCCTTTTGGGACCATTCAGGATAAGGACATGGTAGATTTTGAACTAACTGAGGGTGAAGATGATGTGAATGTATGATTCAAGCACTTGTTACATTGAAGAACAACCATATGTCATCCACCACATGTGGTTAGGTAAACACAGGCTAACATTATCGTAAGCAGCAGTCCATTGGGAATAGCATTGTCTGCATGTGTGTCGTACAACTTTTTGTCTATACATTGTACTGGAAAATGAGATCCTGTGAAATTACAGGAGGCCCATATTTCCGTGACTTTGACATTAATCGTGTCGAAACTTTTATCAGTTCTTCATGATTAATCTTATATGAACAAAAAATCGTACACCTTTTTGGCTTAAAGCGTCTTGTAATTGGTAGAGCCTGTTCATGTATGTCTATGTAAAATCTTAGGTTGTGAATTACACTTGGAAACTAATTTTTATCTTAATGATTGGGGGAATCACGGGTCAATAGTGAATACACTTTGAATCTATGTTCACATTCTCCTGAAATCCTTCCATATAGTGCATGAGGACAGAGCATCCACTAGCTAGATGATAAGATGTTCTTTTTATCTCCCATTTCCAATTTGTCCAATTCCATGCTTTGACAATGGTGAGAAATAACAACCACCACATGTTCTGTTATAAACCATCTTGACAAATCTAAAGTTGCAGTTTAGGTTAGGTGTGGGTCTAAGGAATGGTCCAAGTTAGAAAGAAAACCTAATGTTATAGCTATTAAGATAATGTTAAAAAGTATGCACCATAATCTTTAGAAGAACTTTTTACTTGTCTCTCATATGAAATTTGGTGTAAAAGAATAAGTCATGGAGTTAAAATAACAACAACAAAAAGAAGAACAAAAAGCAATAGATCAAATTCTAATTTATCTCCAATTTTGAGTGTGACATCTATAAATTTGAAAATAATTTCTCTAATTTAAGGTTTTGATAAATTCGGGATAGTAAAAGTGTAGTTTTCTTTAAAAATAAAAAGGTAAATTTCAGTGCACAAAGTTCCTTATTTTATAAGGGTTGAGAGAGGATCTTAATGTATACAACTTCCCTAAAGAAGTTCATGATTTAATCAAGTGCAGAAAACATAAATTTTCCTCTTTTTCAAGCATTTCCATGATCGTGGAACGGAACCAATATAATTCCCACAATCGTGGGATGGGTGAACCGAAAGTTCACCTTCACTGTCCTTCCACTTTTCTTTCAAATTTTGACACCTTCAAGATAGTTCATCAATTATACCTTAAAGATGTTTCAATACCTCATCAATTCATCTCTAATTCCAATTCAAATCATTCATTTGGTAGTTTGCAAATTATGGTCTTTAAAGCATCAAAATCAAAATAGAACATAACCAATCTGTTCATTAAATTCCCAACACACATTGAACACCATCACCACAACCAAACTCATCCCTAATCAATCATCATAAATTTTATTATAACATATGTCAATACGTCAATAATTCACTTACTAATTTAGCTCAATGTCTCCTCAAGCATCAAGCAGACCTTATGTGCAATGTTTACATCTTTTTCTTCCTAATGTTCCTTTATGAACAAATTGTCTTCTTTTAGTCATAACTCTCTCTACAAAGATCCAAATGCCATGATTCTTGTGCCCCCTAAAACTAGACTTCCATTAGTCTTAATATATCCAAAATTACACAAATAGCATCTCCCTTTAAAATATAATCTCCATCCAAATTCTGTTATGCTTCTGGTAAGAAACAGACTAGCAACCAATACTCAACCCTCAATAAATCATTATCAAGAGATCTCCTAACCAAACTGTTTCACAAAAGCATTAATAAGATATAAATAATCATTTTTCATGTTTTATAATTTCACTAATTCGGACTCTAAGATCTTCAAAAATCAGGAAATAATACAATGTTCCTGCATAGGGATCTACCACAAGATGTATTAGGGAAACAAGAATAACTACAGCTCTAGTCACTATTTTGTGAAGCCACTTTCACAGAGGTCAAGTTAAGACTTATATCTACAATTTTCATTCTTTGAGTTTCTTCCAATTGGTGCTCTAAGGTTATGAAAGATAGATAAAAGAGAAAGAAGAAATTGAAACCAAAATTTCAACTTACCTTGATAACTTCTTTCCTTCTCCTCTTCTCTTCCCTTTTTCTTTCCTTCTCTTCTCATTTTTGTTTTTCTCTCTCTTCTAACCTTATGGAAAACCTCCACTCTCACTTCTATTGCCTTTTTCATCCATTTTCTCTAGAAAATTCAAGAAGGTCAAACTAATCCATGTGTCACCATTCCATTAGTCCATGTGTCACAATTCTATTAGTACATATGTTATCCTTCTATTGGTCCATATATCACTATTCTATTGGTCCATGTATGATTCAAAGCCTTCTTGTTCTTACCCTTGGAGGTCAAATCAAAAATATAATTCCAAGGATTACAATATAGAATGCAACCTCGGGTCGTCTCTCTTAATCGGAACCTAATGAATTGATCTAAGCTAACTATATGTCATGAAATGCAAGCTAAAGAAAAAATGGGGGTTTTGATGTTTGAAAATTTTGGCAAAATTAATTGAATTGCAAGGAAAATGTAATCAAAATTATTTTTTGGATTTTTGGGAATAGGTAAAATGATAAGCTAAAGCACAGATCAAATGATAGTAGTATCCTCTTAAAAACAAGCTTTTCAAAACAAATTTTTATGGGAGTGAATCACTAAGTTTCAATTGGTAAACCTTAAAGAACTGTTTAAGTCTAAGGTTTTAATCCATGAACTCCATTTCTTAAAACCTTGTTAAATGCATCTTGGTGTGTGTAATGGGTAAGTCAATACAATAAGTCATTTTGGAATCTAGCATCATTTTAATATCAAACACAACTAGGTAGATAAAAAAGAATTAAGCAAATCACAAATAGGCATATATGAGACTTCATATATTCAAGTTCAAAGTTCTACATCAACAAAACCCACTAACACATTGAATGTTCAACACTTGATTAAACTCTAATCATGAATATTCATCTACAAATTACAAATCCTAAACGTAGGAGTTCATAACAGTGTAGCTGAACATGATTAAACTAATCCCCTTTTGAAGCCTGTTGAACTCTAGCCATTGCTACATCTCCAAGAGGAAAGGGTTGCCTAGCCAAGCATAACTTCAGGAGGATTTACAACCGGAAACCCACCTGAAGCATCCATGGTGGCAGCTGGCAGGTGAAAGAGCAGAAAAATTGATGGATTAGAGGTTATGATGGTTTTCGAAGGTTAAGAGAAAGTGAGGAGATGTTTTTTTTCGTGTTCTATCTGCTCACTGAGGTTTTTAAAACAAAATGGGTTTGGATCGGGTTGCACAGTAGGTGAGTTTCATAAAAATGGTTCGGGTATTCAAAAGTTTGTCGCGGCGAACTTTTCCCGAAAGTTTTACCCTCATTGTTGGTTCGTTTGCCGCGGCGACAGAATTACTTTACACCGCGATAAACTTTTCCCAAAGGTTTTGCTTGGAATCCTTCATCGCCGCGGCAATACATCGACCTTCACCACAGTGAACTTTCTGTTGCACCTGTTGACTTGTTGACTCATTGAATTATCCTCTTCAACTTGTCTTAACTCTACTTCTTCTTCTTCTTCCTCTTGAGTCTCTTCTTCTTGAGTCACCTACAATGATAAATAGTAGTTTGCAGTATCAATTGCTCTCAGAAAATTAATTTAGTGCAATTAATAATAATTTGTGATAATTCTACTCTCAAACTACATAAAATAAAGGTAAGCACTCAAGAGTTAAAGTAAGCATAAAATCTAAGAATAGGAGCCAAGAAGTGTAGTAAAAACCATGAAAATGTCGCCAATTTATATAATAAACTTAGGCTCAATCAATGTGTCACATACGTTAGGCTGCACGTGTCACTCATTTAAGTCTCCATATGTCACCAATTGTAAGGCCACATTTTTCACCAATTGTAAGGCTACATATGTCACCAATTGTAAGGCTATATATGTCACCATTTGTAAAACTACACATGACACCATTCTATTGCTCCACATGTCACAAGTCTAAAGTGCCATTTGTCACAAGCTTAAAGGATCACTTGTCGCAATTATACTCAAAACACTTGTCATCCATTTAACTGAACCATTTGTCACTTATTCTCAATGCCATATGTCACCATCTCAAAAGCCTAATCAACCTAAATTCCCATGTATCAATTTATCTTGCTCTTTAAAATTTTTCTTAGACTAGATGCACATATCACCTGATCAATTACTCAATTGTAACACTAAATTCCCAATTCACTAATTATAATCCATCAATTCATGTTATTGATAAATCAAAATACAAAACATTGGGAATGCACATTCATATGACATTCATTTTCATTCCATACCCCAGAATATGTCAATTGAGTGCATATACTATCTTGCATTGTTTTCTAAATAATGACTCATATGTGTATACCAATATTTTACATGTGAATGAAATGCACCTCGTAAATTCTTAAATGAAATAACTTATGTGACTCAATCTAACAATTTAATCTCTTAAAAAATTTAAGGAGGCAGGATATTTCACTTTCAGATTCAACAGCCCCATCCCTTATGAGTATTACCCTTTTATTAGAGCATTCATGTGCCAAGTGACCCTATCTTAAGCACCTAAAACATTTAATTTGTTGGACCCTGAACTTTTCTTGGAAGATTAGAACTATTGAATAAGAAATTTTGGTGACTAGTCACGAGTAAAGAACAAATGAATGAAAGTTTTAAACCAAGAAATGATAGACAAGAGTAAAGTACAGAATGAGAAATGTGGATAGATTCATGATTTGTTACGGTGTTTTTGGTGGATAAGGGATTTTGGAAATAGGAAGAATCAAGGTAAAAGTTAGCAGTAAAATGAAAGCAATATTTGTGTGGTAAATTGTTGAAGAATATAAACATACGTGTATGTTTTGTTATTAGTGTTCGTGATAAATCATGGATTTTAATTTCCTTATGGAGGATATTGATTTGAAATGAAGTGGAGAATGAGGATTGAATCAAGTAGAAAGAGTGATCTTGGCATGAGTTATGTTAAGGAAAGATTTTGAAATAAATTGGCAGTGATCTGGAAAATGTTCACTAAGTATGCTTCGGTTTGTTAGCTATAATGTTTTCTCTAGTTGTCCAAAAGAGGTGATTCTTAATTTGGATTAAACTAGAAATATATGGCTACATTTCTTATTAAGACATTAGATTTCAACTCTGTCGCTAAGGGTCTCAAAATTTCGTGAAGTTAAGAATTGGGTGCAATACGTTAGGGTATGAATGGAAAATTTATCTTCAGACTTTAGGGGAAAACATGGGATTGATATAAATAGATTTTGGCAAAGTTGCCTTCTTGAAAATTGTAGATCTTTCTTTTAGCTTTCCAACGGTATATAGTATGAAAATTTTGGACATCTGAGTTGAAAGTTATGATCTTTATAAGCGGAGACGTTTTGGAAAGAAAGGTAAAACGATGCAAAACTAAGAAGGAAGAAAACATCGTCTCAGTTACTGTTCATCGTCTTAGTCACTGTTCATTGTCTCAGTTACTGTTCATCACCTCATATTTGCTTCGTCTTAGTTTGATCGTCTTAGTTTTGTTTCGTCTTTTTTTTGCATTGTCTTAGTTACTGTTCATCGTCTCAGTTACATTCCATCGTCATCTTCTGCTCCACTTTTGATTCTTTTAGAGGCCAAATTTGTCTTCAAGGTCTTCATGAAAGTTCTCTTGACTTCTTCTTTTCAACCATCTAAAGAACACCTTAATCCGATATCTTTATGGAAAGTTATGGCAATTTTCCCAACCTTGTATCATCTGATGACGCCACATTTGTCTTAAAATGATGTCATATAATCTGTTCTATTTTTGACCCCTCAAATGAAAGAATTTGTTTCTAAGTCTTCATTAGAGTTTTATCTCTTGAAGTCCTCTTTCCAACCATCTAAAGAACACCTTAATCTGATATCTGTAGGAAAAGTTATGGCAATTTTCCCAACCTTGTATCATCTGATAATGTCACATTCGTCTTAAAATGACATCATATAGTCTGTTCTATTTTTGACCCTCAGACTAAAGAATTTATTTTTGAGGTCTTCATGAAAGTTGTATATTTTGAAGTTCTCTTTCCATCCATCTAAAGAACACCTTAATCCGATATCTGTAGAAAAAGTTATGGTAATTTTCCCAAACTTGTATCATCTGATAATGTCACATTTATCTTAAAATGACGTCGTATCGTCTGTTCTATTTTTGATCCCTCAGATTAAAGAATTTGTTTTCGAAAGTCTTCATGATAGTTGTATCTCTTGAAGTCCTCTTTCCAACCATCCAAAGAACACCTTAATCCAATATCTGTAGGAAAAGTTATGGCAATTTTTTCAACCTTGTATCATCTAATGATGTCACATTCGTCTTAAAATGATATCCTATCGTCTGTTCTATTTTTGACCCCTCAAATGAAATAATTTGTTTTTTTAGGTCATCATGAAGTTGTATCTCTTGAAGTTCTCTTTCCAACCATCTAAAGAACATCTTAATCCGATATCTGTAGGAAAAGTTATGGCAATTTTCCCAACCTTGTATCATCTGATGACGTCACGTTCATCTTAAAATGACATCATATCGTCTATTCTATTTTTGACCCCTCAGGTGAAAGAATTTGTTTTCAAGGTCTTCATGAGCATTGTAGCTCTTGAAGTTCTCTTTCTAACTATATAAAGAACACCTTAATCCGATATCTTTAGGGAAAGTCATGGTAATTTTTTCAACCTTGTATCATCTAATGACGTCACATTTGTCTTAAAATGATGTCATATAGTCTGTTCTATGTTTGACCACTCAGATGAAAGAATTTATTTTCGAGGTCTTCATGACAGTTGTAACTGAAGTCCTCTTTCCAACCATCTAAAGAACACTTTAATCTGATATCTTTAGGAAAAGTTATGGCAATTTTTCCAACCTTATATCATCTGATGATGTCACATTCGTCTTAAAATGACATCCTATCGTCTGTTCCATTTTCTGCCCTTCAGACGATAGAATTTGTCTTTAAGGCCTTCATGAAAGTTGTAGATCTCGAAGTCCTCTTTCTAATAGTCTAAAAATGAGATCAATCTCACATTGTTTGTGAAAGTTATGAAAATCGCGCCAAAATAGGTTCAATTCAATTGAGTTCTTAAACATGGTTGCTTCTTTTGACCATAACTTCTTCACTAGACCTCCAAATGACTTGATTCTTGTTCTATTGGATTCGTAAGACTTTTCTCTACATCTCCATCAAAAAAATTGAAGCTATCTAAAATGAAATGAGAAAGATTGAGTGGAAAAGGTGGGACGGGTACAGTGAGTGTGCTCTTAAGTATTATGAACTGGTGTTATTCTACTAAACATACTTCGGTATTTTGATGTTTCCTGGAGCTCTACCAATCCAAATGAGATGATTTCTGAATTGTGGTAAACTAGAGACATGGAGCTACAAATGGTATGAAGAAATTGGAATCTAATTCAGTTTCTAAGATGTTTAAATTTCAGATGGAAGTTATTCATAGTGTACTATTTTGGACAAGAGCAGTCCAAAAATGTTTGAAGTATATCTTTTAAATCACTGAACCAAACTGAATGATTTTGGAGGCATTAGATACTTAAGGCAATGAGGGACATTTTTCTAGAATAAAGTGTTATGTCAGAATGTTCAAGGGTATTTTTGGCAAGACAGTTAAGTTTAAAAGAACATAAGCCTATAAGGAAGGATAAAATGGAACTTTTGTACTCATTAAGGGCATAATTGGAAGAAGAAGTATTGTCTTGCTTATAAATAAAGAGGAAAACGTGAATGAGAAGATTGGAGAGAAGTAAAATGAGTGGATGATAAAAGAGATAAGAGAGAGAAAACATGAAAAAGAATGAACGAGAGAAAGAAGAGAAACAAGCTAGGGTTTCAATTATGTTAGCCCTTAAGAGAGATTTTTAGATTGTTCAAGAAGAGAAAAAGGTAGAAGAAGAGAAGAGCTTCCATTTGAGCCATAGATCCCCTCATTTGGTGAAGAATGAAGGTAAGATCATTTTGAAACTTTTAGACTTTTGAAAGGATTTTAGTTCATGGACTTTAGAAAATGCTTGGAGTTTAAGTATTCTAGAACCAATTTTAGTGATTGTGTAACATCCCACCCCCTACTGGAAGGATAAAATAGTCAATTTGACCTAGGATGAGATAGATCGGACTGATTTAGGACTGTTCATGCATAATAGGATTGGTGCACAGTCTCA
>JANIJF010000209.1:65125416-65139821 GCA_024520955.1 Erythroxylum bequaertii | reverse complement strand
GGAGTAACTTACTATTTACTTCAAGACTCATCCTTTAAGAATAAAGGAATTACGATAAAATGCTAAATAAATATAAAAAAAGTGGTTAACATCTAAAAATATATGGTTAAGCAACAAAGTAACAATTATATATATATATATAAATTTGAAAATAAAATTTTCAATTTAAAACTTCGATAAGTTTGAGATAACGAGAAAATAATTTTTTAAAAAATGTGTAAAATAATTACGAGAAAATACTAAATTAACATACCATTTATTCGCAATGAACAATAGAAACAAAATATCCATACAAAAAAATGTTGAGAAACATCTAAAAAATATATGGTTAAGCAGTTTTTGTTAATGTTGGTTTCACCAACTCTACCCTAAATCTCCCTAAAAAGTCAGGAAATGGGTGGATGTAGTTAAAGTTAAAGGTTACTTTTTAATAGAAAGTAACTAATTGATGTTACATTAAGGGGTAATTGAATTGAAAGTCAGCTTTTAAGTAGCTTTTAGGTAAGTGAAAATGAATTCCATTCAATATATGCAATCATACTTCTAAGTCACTGTTCTTATGGTTTCAATCAAACTGGCAAGTCATAAATTTTCTCCTAACATTATGGTTTATGATGCATATCAGTTTGTATGAAATATTGACATTGTAGGACTTTTAGGAGTGATTTAAGGCAAACCCTTCAAAAGTCTTCTTGACTTGGGAATTTTGGAAGGAGTCTTTTGAATTTATCAAAATTTTAGTTGAAGTTTTTTCGTGAGCTAATTCAAATAATTTTATAAAATTAATTTATATTTGCTAGACTTAATTCAAAATTAAGAAAAAAATTAAATTTATCATGAATTAAGTTCATAGTCGAAATTCAAATTTGATTAAATTCAACAACAAAATTGATATATGTATAGTATTCCTTCGTGACTTCAATTCCAAAGAAGAAAAGTAGCAAGTGCAAAATCCTTTCTCTAAGGCCTGATAAGCCTTTATTGAACTTCAACAGCCCAATCTGATGGGCTTGTGCTTTCGGGTGATTATGAAACTTAATCATGAGTGACTATGAACTCAATTTAAAAGGGTGAGGTGTATGTTAGTTACATTTTTGTTGTTCCAATTTATCTTATTTATATATTTATGTAAGTTCATGTAAATATATGGATGGGATAAGTTAGAACAGTATTAAAATAGTAAACGTGAAACAGATGATTTGATTTCTTTCAAGCAAAAACTTACAGATTTCTTTAAACCAGAAAGTTTCAAAATCAAAGAGGAAATAAACATTAAAAGATTATTAAAAACTTAGTAACACTCTTCGTTCTATTAAATGTTTTAAGAATTTGGCTTAACCTAATTTTTCATGTTTAATAAATTTTGATTTATTAATTTTGAATTATATCATATTCGAGCTTTTATTGCAAAGTTCAAATTAAATTTTTTTGTGATTTAAAAGAAAATTACATGATGAAACATCAATTCTTTTGTCAAATGATATAATTAAAATTTCTAGTACAAGTAAATATCGGATATGATCTCTAGCCTCAAAAGGGGCTGAAGTTTATGATTCCTATCCTGAAGTAAGTTGCTCTACCAACTCTTGATGGTTTGAGAAAAAAACATTTACAAAACCAGAAGGAAACCTCCTCTATGTGAACTCAGTGTGATTCACTTCCCAAATGTCTGAATCTGCAAATGGAAGAAGATACTAGCTCATAGACCAGAGAGTGATTGTGTGGCTATGGCAGGTGGTGTTGGAGTGAAGAATTCATCATCAGTCCAGTTTGTTTCACCCCAGTGCCTCAGCATAGTCTTCCATGAACATACATTGTCAATACATTTCTTAAGACGATGATCCTTTACCTTGATTCTCCAATGTCCATCTGTGTAGTTTGCTTTCTCAGCTTGTTGCCTATCAAATTCAAGTTGTGCCTTCTGCTTTGATCTCAGGAGACAGAACTGGTGCAGGTTCTCAGGCATTGAATCATGAACTTTCCACCACCTTTCATGAGCAACATCACTTGCAAACTCCTGAAATATGTCTACGTTCCAGTTGCAGTCATAGTCCCTGAAGCACAGCCATGGCTTCACACCAAGATAGTGAAGGACATAGAGGATTGGAGGCTCAGCACCAAAGAGTTGAGTCTTCTTTTGCTTAACCTCTTCTTCATCACCAATCCAGAAATGCTTCAAAAAGTTGATGTGTTTTGGAATTCTGTGCCACCATGTGAAGATCTCATTCAAGTAACCTTGGTCTCCGCCATTGTAGGATTCAATCTCATTGATATGTTCCATCAGGAGATTGAATGTGCAATTTGAAGGCTCAATGATCATTACACCTGAGTTGAATAGAGTTCCATTGTTTCCTGTTGCAGAAATTTCTGGCATGCCAAACAAAAAATCAATGTTTCTGAGTATAAGCAAATCTGCATCAATGAATATGATCTTGTCATAGTCTGTCAGCTGCCATAACCGAAACTTGCTGTAGTTCCATTCATTATATGCATCTTTCTCAGCTTTTGGGTTCCTAATTCTCTGAATTGTTCTGACTTTCCATCCTGCTGCTTCAAGTCCACTTCTGTGATAAACACTGATTGTCTTATCAACAAGTATTACAAGGTCTCTGTTGGATCCTGACAGGCGAATACTCTGAGCTGCGGCAATGGCTCCACACACGTAAACATGAGCAGAATGAAGAATTGTAGCGTATGCCTCACGCCTCGGGTTCCCTGAATGAACTCTCTCTGATATAATGAAAGATGGCATTAGAATTTGTTACTTCTGATAATTTGAGGGTGTGCTCACTTGTCTGGTGTATCATTAACACTTAAATGTATGGTTTGAGTGTATGCTTGTGAATTCCTACATGCAAAAGCTATTACTTCTGTATCAATGTGGAAACGACGCAAGAAGCTGGAGTAACAATCTTACCTTTATCTCTGAAGGGAAGTGCAAGTTCACAGGAGCCAACTGGAAGCTGGAGTTTCTGTCTCAGAACATTCAAGTTTGGTTTGTACAACCAGGCATTGCCTTCTCTTAGAACAAGTTCTTTGCAAGTGAAAAGATTTGGTATTGGGAAACACCTGGAGACGAAAAGTAAATGGACAGGATAAGATCCTTTGGCAGCGGCTGCAAGATTCGCCGCTGTGAGCTGCAGGTGCAATCGAGCTACATCTCTCGACCAATTCGCCTCGTTTCTGCAAGGCAGCTTCACAGCAATAAGGTCAAGTCTTTTTCTTGGCACTTCAGGTTTTGGTAGAGATGGACATACGGGAACTTCTGCTTCTTGCTCCTCGTCGATCCATTCCGGATACAAAGTATCCCAAGTCTCATTTTTATCAGCATAGTCCAGATGGAGAACAATGTGGGAAGCGTCAGGTATAAGCTGTTTCCATTGATTCACTTCACTGTTATTGAAGTTCAACAGACCAATCCCCTGATAGTCAATTTGCTCACTTAGCTTTTCAATGGCCTTCATCACATCGAGCCAATTTGTATCCAACTCTGAGACATATCGTTGTTCCAACCCTCCCCATATCCAGCGGTTGACGAAATTCGGCCTGCATTAAGATTTTTATCAAAGAAAGTGTGGATCATTACTATTAAATTTTTTAATATAGGCAGAGTGTAGAGTTCATTAACAATAATTGAGTTTGGGTCAACCATTGTCCAAATAAATAAAACTAGTTATTTGGATAGTTGACCCTTACCACTTATAAAGCCTTTAACATTTGCATGTCTAGACAATATGGGACACTCTAACACTCCCCTCAAGTGCAACTGGGGCTAGACATCCAGTTATCACTTGAAATATACACAGTGGTAACCGGACCGGGCCGCTGGGACTAGACATCCAGACGGACAATCAAAAAATTAACAATCTGGACCAAACTTGCTCTAATACCATATTGAATTTTTTAATATAGGCAAAGTGTAGAGTCCATTAACAATAACTAGGTTTGGGTCAACTATTATCTAAATAACTAGAACTAATTGTTTAGATAGTTAACCCTTACCACTTATAAACCCTTTAATATTTTCATGTCTAGACAATATGGGACATTCTAACAATTACTATTAGAACACCTGTCTAGCTTTCTGGCACCTTGAATTTTGAGACATTGTCTGAAAGATAAACATGACAGTAACATATCTGAGAAGAAAATACTAGCATAACTCCATCCTGCAAGGAAAACTATCCAACAACTGTGACAATGACATAAAATTTATCCCAAAACAAGACAACAAATATCCTACTCAGACGAGATTGGCATTTTTCCATTCTTAACTCCAAGGATTATGGTTCTTTTTATTGAGGAAACTAAAGTTTCAGAAAGAAAATCACAGAACTTGAAAAAACTGATTCACGATCCTTGTGTACCTTGATGTTGAGCCTGAAAAATGATCAACTTCTGGAGAATGTAAGAGGGTCACAATGGTTCCACAAATGATGACCACGAGGATAAGTTTCAATGGAGAAACCTTGCAGCATGAGCTCCTGCCATGACCGGAAATTTGGTATGGTTTCTCAGAACCTTTGACTTTACCTTTCTGTATCCTTCTTTTGTATATATCTTCTCTGCTTACGGAAGTTTACCAGTTGAAAGAATGTGAGAATTCAAGAGGAACACGAAGATCACTAATAATGCAATAGGAAATGCTTTGAGTAATAATGTATGAATAGCAAACTCTCATCAATTCATTCTTTGATGTTAGCTAGACCTCATGCTTCACATAATTGCATTTCCAAAAAGCCAGATATCAGGTTTCAAGAAAGTACAAATCAGGGAACTAGATATGCTTGGATACAAACTAAACTCAGATGCTTGTGTGTAAAAAAAACAATTGGTTATACTAATACTCTGATTCAATATGTGGAAGATCTTCACTGTTCTACCTATCTTCATATAGGCCGCATTTAACCCAGAATTAATGAACAAATTGTTCAGAACGTAGATTAGACAAGGTGAAACTGATGAAAGGGACGGGATCTGGGTCAATCTTGAATCCAAAGTACTTTGCAATATACTATGCCTGGCAGATCAAATTAGCTAACTTTCAAGAGAAAATATAAATTCTATAATGCTCAGGTTCTCAACCCATCCAGAGAACAAGTTCTTATGATAATTCCTGTGGCTACTGGTGCATGAGAAGTAAAATGAAACATGGCCTATGCTCAAGTAATTTTCAGTGAAAATACATGGAAGAAGCTGAGACTTTACATTGATGCAGATAGTCTATGTCTTGTTTCAACAGAACCGGGGTTGTTGCCCATTGCTCCCCTAATTCCAAATTTTCAGCAACAGAAGAGCAGCAGCATCTGAGCTACAAAAACATCAAAAAAGCAATTTTTTTAATAAGAAAAAGAATAGAAACAAGAAAGAGACAATAGTGAATGATTGATTTCTTCTCTTTATAGCTAAAATTGAGGATGATGAGATATCAACATTCTTCACCAGAATGATTGAAAAGAAAGTTGCTAGTTTAATGAAGCAAAACTAGCAAGATGGTACTAACAAGATAAGAAAATTGGACATTGTTAAACGTAAAATACTCTAACTTTTCAACAAAAGTTTTGCAATAATCATGAACTTTGGTCATTATGCTTCATGAAACCAGAGAAAAAAGAAAATCATAATCAGCAGAATCAGGATGGAAACGTGATCCATTTTCCAAAGAGGTATCATCAGAGAGATAGAGGAAAGAAAAGTTGATGAAGCAAAACCTATGATGATGTTTGAAACTCTAGCCGATAGAAAGGTAATGGAGAAAGAGCATAAGACAGTTTGAGAGTATGGAATGAAGAGAGTGTCAATATAGACAAAGTAACTTCCATTCGAATTTTCCTATAAGACTTCTGTTTGATTATTTTTAGTTCTCACCTACTCTTCCATTTTTTTTTCTTTTTTCCAGCTTATTTTGTGAATGTTCCTTTCAGATACTTTCATATTATTTTCTTGGTATTTATTCCTAAGCAATCAAAGTTTTTTTTTTTTTGGAAGTTACCTAAGCAATCAAGGTTGGCATGATCTTTCTGCAAAGTTAAGTCTAACCAGATGTTGTGATTAAGTGTAGATTTTCTTAAAAGACCAACGTGCATTACTTGAGGTACAGTGGAGTATAATCATTTAATAGTGCTGAAGGTCCAAAGTTCAAAACTTTGAATGTTATTATGTTGTTTGAAAGATTTATCTTTAAATTATTGATTTATGTTGGATTTAATTGAGCCAAGTTAAGTTTAAGAGTGTCTTAAAATTTCATATTGGTAATATTTGATTATTCATTTGTTTTGTTCAAGTCAATATGCCAATATCTTTTAATAAAAGTTTAAAAATAATAAATTTTAAGTGTTCTTTCGATGATTTTAAAAATTAAAAAAAATTATAAGTTAAATTATAAAAAAATCTCATGTCTTTTACTCTTTTTTTTTAATCTTGGTCTTTAAACAAAAATAAATTTAGGGTTTATATAATTATCACAAAGACAATGTTTCATTTCTTTTTAATTACACTTTCTTTTACCTATTTATTAAGAAACTTTTTAACCATTATTTAGAGAAAATGGATAGATATACATTCTGAGGCAAGCCATCAAGAGAAGAATGGTAACTTTAACACAAAGCAAACAGGTCAGGAATTCTTGCTATGACCAAAAAAACATGATCTTTATCAGCTTTCATTCTCCAAGAAAATTTGAAGTGAGGCATCATCATTATGTGGAAGTAGTTGATGCATTAGGTTAGTGAAAACAATTTGGTTTGGTTGATAGAAATGGATTAGGGAATAAAAGATGATCAAATGTCCCTTCTCAATAACCCAAATTTGGCAACATGATTACTGCGGTCTCAGTGTTGTTGAATTAGCAGTAAGAAAACAGACTGATAATCCAATCAAACAGTCTAATTAGTTGAACACTTCCTTTTATAACCTGCAAGCTTTTCTTCTGTTTGTTTAAGATTCATTACTTAGTCTTCTGATATAGTTTGGTTCTTATGTGCAATGAGAATGTGGTTTATCACACTTTCTTAATGCAAAAGTAATATTGGTTTAAGAGTGCTTTCAAAAGCTGTCTCACCAAACTACTGGACTTAGCAGACTGGTCAAAATCATAATAAGAAGGTTTAGAAACACCAAGGTTAGGAAATAATTACTAAGTAGGATTCACCCACATTATAGTATTATTTAGTTATTATATAAAATCTTTGATCGTGTTCCCTGTGATATGTTCTCGCTTTATTAAAAAAAATATAATATTGAAATTATTAAATTTCAATTTAATATCGTTTTGTCGATACAAAAGAACTAAAATCAAATAATAAATTTAAATAAATAATATTATAAAGAAATAAGTCAATTTAATATCGTTTTGTTGGTATGAATGAACTAAAATCAAATGATGAATTTAACTAAATAATATTATAAAGAGATAAATGAGAGTTTTTAAAATATAAGGATTGAAATAAAAAATTGTTAAATTATAAGAAATTTCAGACTTTTTCTAATTTTTTCTTTCATATTCTATTCTTTTCATTTTTTATAACTCAAACGATCTAATGGAAATTAAAATTTTCAATAATGCATTGTTTTAGATTAAAAAAAGAAAAATAATAAAATATATGAAATTTGCACACCATAGAAAATTAAGCAATAATTTTCCAAAAAAAATAAGAGAATTAAAACGAATAAGATAAATTACACTAACCCTTTTCTTTTCTTTTCTTTTCTTGTTCTTCTCCCTCATTTTATCCTCTTTTTATATCCTACTTTGCATACAAGCAAACAGGTCGATTATAGAAAAACCTAAATAGTAAATCGTGTTGAACTGTATATAAGGCCCTGACTAAGCATTGTTATCAGTAATAATCATGAAAATGTAACAAGCATTAGCTTTGAAGGCTTCAACTAGATCTAGACCAAACACGAAGTTGCCACCTTGACAGATCACAGATACCACTAGAAATGTCTGTTGGAACCCAAAAAAAAAAAAAAACAGAGAAGGTGGGACTTCTTTGTAGTGACACAAACCTTGCACCTATCGCTACGTATCCTTCTGTTACTCCATCCATTTGTCAGTATACCATGCATTAATTAATCAACTGGAACATTGTGTATATAAACATACAAGTTTGCAGAAATGGACTGTTACAAGAAAAAATGGATAGACATTAATAAAAAAAGAAAGAAGAGCTTTTAATGTTTTTAACAATGGAAGAGTCGTAATCTGTACAGTAATGTAATATACAGTATATTCGAAGCCAAGAAATGCAACCAAAGGTAAGACTTGAAGTGAAGAAAAACCAGAGACTTTTTCTTATTCTAAACATCTGCACAACTTCCTTCTTTTCCTTTTCTTAAACGTGGTCTGAACAGTTGAACTCAGAAACTATTGATTCTGGTGAAACTTTGGTGCAGTACTTCTAAGGACAGAATTACTGTTTCTGGAATTGCCAAATGTATCAAGGTTTAGGTACTGTGTAATGGGGATGGTTGTCTGACTCAAAATGGGTCAAGAAAAGGGAGGCATAACCATCCAAGGATTAGGGAGAACATGATTGTTTTCATCTGATAAAGTACAATGGGGTTGTTCATCTGTTCGGTTGGCATCAAACTGAAAGTTTCTGTTTTCATGGCTCAAAAGGGTAGGTCCTAGGACCCTTTGTTCTGGTAAATGTAATAATGAACACCAGAAGTTGATGCCCTGTTAAGAGGCTTAATCTGGTAGGCTTACTTTAGGTCAAATATTTAAATCACAGTTTACCGGAAACATCCTGTTCACTGTATAAGTGTAAGACTGCGTATTATCAGACATTCTTAAATTTCACTTTATTGTAAGACTTCAGAGTGAATGTGAAGATGATAATGATTTAAATCACAACTTAATATTTAAAAATAATAAATAAATTCTTACCTTTATCTATATTGCCGTAAACTCTTTAAAATATTTAATAAAGGTGAATGCTAACTAATCTTTTTTAATCATTTGACTACCAGTATTTTCTGACGGTGGCTTCTTATTTAATTTAAGATTGGTTTAAAACGATTTTAATAACATTATAATCTCTAATAAATTTTTACAATTTATATTATTTAAAATATAGATATCATAATTAATATATTTGACAAAAGTTTTAATAATTATTTATTGTTATTTGTTTTATTATTTTTTTCACCTTATTCAACTTAAAATACAAAATGATATATAAAAATTATACTTTTATGAAATTTTTGGGGTTTACTTTTGATGAAAAGGAAGATTGAGATGATGTGCTCTAATACTATTGGTGGATGGGAACTTTTAGATGGCAATTATAATGTTCCTAGTCAAACTCATGCATGAGATGAGATAGGACTATCTATCTCTTCGACCTGCAAGCAACTAAGCGTGCAGGCCTCACCTTTACTATTGCTTCAACGCCAAGTCACTAATTTTCATTAACCAAAAGGCTATTCGTGGGTCGGTTAATTGATTTATTTTGTTTGATATTGGATTTATTTTGTGATATAACCTAATTTAACATTACAATTATATGCTTTTTTATTAAAAAATTTATACATTTTATTTGGATTTAGCTTCAAAATTTTAAAGTTTAATTAAAAATTTGTTAACTAAAAATGAATCAGTTCGTTTTGATTTATAAAAATTAATTTGTTAAATTGAATGATTAATTCATAAGTTGTTCAGTTTTTAAAAGTGTTATTAAAATAAATCAAACTAGAATATTAAATCAATCCAAAAAGTTAATCGGTTCAAGATTTTTATGGTTGAACTCACCGAATCTGTTAAATTTTGTAATTATTGATAATAACTTAAATTAAACTTGATTTAAAATTTAATCAAACATTCAAATCAATCTTTAAAATCCAATTTCAAGCCTTTTCTAGTCCACATCTTCACTTGAGGCTCAATTGTTTTTTTTAATTCCGCTAAACTCCTATAATTTCATATATTATTCACGTAATCTTAAACTTTTAAAAATATAAACAAACTTTTTTAATTTTAATTTTATAATATTTATTCCTTACTATTAATTTTCGTTACAAATTAGAATTTTTGTTATAAAATTAAAATTATAAAAGAATTATTAGTTATTTTTATAAATTATATTTAATAATATATCAAATCTTAAGAATCAAACGAATCAAACTTTTTTTTAACTAAACTAGAACTCATGGCTTCCAACGATCAGGCATAGTGTAGTGTTACATAGGCTTATTCTTAGGTCATCAAGATACAATATGGGGGGGCCAGATCCTCTGCCCCCTACCTTGGCCCTGCTCTGACCCCTGGCCATCCACTTGTGTGGAACCCACATGAGTGGATGGCCTTGATGGCCAGGGGCCAGAGTAGGGCCAGGGCAAGGGGGACAGAAAATCCCCTGCCATCTCAACCATTCATTTATGTAGACGGTGGCACAGGATTGGTACAGGGTAAAGGACAAGAGGATTTGAAGGGAATAACAGGACAGTACAAGTTCCTTGGACAAAGCATTTATAACTATAACCATTGGACCAACTTTATCTGAATGATTTAACAGGAGTGGTAGTTGAACAATGACAAGCCTGCAGCTTCAAAATTTCACTCCAATTTGCAAAGACAAAATTGGATAGAAGAACATCTACTTATACAGGAATCATGGAAAACTTAATTTGATCTGTGCTGCGATCTATTCATCTCATGGTCTTGGCAGGAAAGTAGATGCTTACTGGGATAAATGAGGTTGGTGAATTTTGACCCGTAACCGGAATACTGGAAATGTAGCCTCAAAAGAGCTTGGAGATGGTCATGCCCCCAGTGGCTTCTGCTTCATATCTCAGGGTCTGAACTCTTTGCCTCTTTCGGGGGAGCAAATTGCTTGCTAAGCCGAGATTTAGTCCATGGATCCAAAGGAACTCTCTGTGGTTGTTGAGGTGTAGGAGGTTTTGACTGCCTAAGTTCATTTTCTCTGTCGATAAACCTGCTCGTTTATGGAAAATATAGTTATAGAATCTATATAAGTGCGGTGCACGCATAAATGTCAATCTAAATGACCGTTTTCGTCTGATTCAAAGAAAGTTTGTTTCATATAGGATGACATACCCCTCAAATTCAACTTAATTCATACAAGGTGACATGGTTCTTCCAAAAGAAAGATGCTAGGATCCAAGACAAATTGATTTTGAATTTTTTTGATTCGTATCCGATAAAGGACTTTCAGCTAAGCATTTGATTGAAATCACCATGACACAGCAACATAACACTATGCTGTAACTACCATTTATTAAATGACAAATTGCTAGAGCAAGATGGAGCACAAGCATGTCTTAGAGGAAAAAGACCTCAAGTTGATATAGAGGTCTTACTCAATGTAGGCCATTGGTGCAGCATCACCAACTCTTATGCGAGTTCGGAGCAGTCTTGTGTACCCACCTGCTCTATCCCTGTGAGGCATAACACGAAGTCAAATTTGAACATTATTTAAAATGGTCAGACCAAAGGAAGAAAGAAGCAAAAGACTTACTTGTAACGATAAGCTAGCTCTGTAAAGAGCTTGTGAAGAACATCGTCCCCTCTCACAAAGCCTGCAGCACGCCGAGCAGCACAAAGGGTACCCTGTGGTTCTTTCAAGATAAAATAAGTTTATCATGAAGGAACATAAGTAGTAAAATACAGAGCTCATATATAAAGGCTCCAACTGTTTCAAAAAATATGACTTCATACTGGAAAATATCTACACAATAAATTTTTCTATCTCTTTGGTTTAGTACATGCAGATTTATGCCGTCCAAGTATGTACGGCAATGGCACACTGGTTACACTTACGAGATCTAACGAAACTAGAAAAAGGCAGTTGCCAATCATCGTATAAGATTAGGAAACATCAATTGAAGATCATGGTCACTTCCATCAATTTAATTAGGATGTATTACAGTCACTAGTTCTACAACTAAATCCAACCACATTGTTTCCCAAAGTTTCGAACATTTCCAACCTATCTTCTAAATCTCCACAAATTTTTTGAAAGAATACAAGCTAAGATCAAAACCAGATTTAGAAACATCACTTTCCTTTCTAGTTGTCCCGTTTTCCTTCAGTTACTCATAACGTCTATTGATGATTAAATCATCACAAGAAGGCAAGCTAATCACATAACTAACTTGATGCAATCACTAACCTCTTTTCCAACTTGTACCATATTATCAGCAAGTCGTCGAATCTCTTTGGCCTGAAACACAAAAGAATCATCACTATGTTCCATCAAAGTTAAATCAACCTTTTTCCCAATTACAAGAACAGTAGGAAAATTCAATAAGAAGAATTCCTGTGAAGTGAAAGCATTACTCATAACTATCTCTAAGTCTAACATCTAATATTCTACAAAGATTATAAGGAAAAAAAAAACCATAAAAGGAACCTTACCAAAGTAACATAAATCCCAGTCGAAACAGAAAACACTTAACTACTGAATACACAATGCATGAAAAAAAACCTCTAAGAAATGAAGGACAAAGCACAAAAGTAGCAACCTTCGCAACAGTAGTTTCAATACGTTCGTGCTTCACCAACTGGGAAACCATTGTCCTACAAATTAAATACACGAAAACAAACAAAATCAATAGAGTAAAACAGAATCGATGAAGCAAAAATAAAACAAAACTTCAGAGAGAGAGAGTGAGTGTTGAAAGAAGACCTGAGCATGGACATACGGTGACCAGTGGGTCGACTCAGCTTTCTGAATTTCGTCATTTTCAGGCAGATAACGAAGAAAAGGACGATTTTGATTTCGCAAAGCAAAGCAAGAACAAAAGTCGACGCTAAACCCTAGTGATTTTCCGTGGGAAGGGACTTGAATGTAATTAAAATTAACTTAAGCACTGAACTGCAAACAAATAATGAAAAGCCTCTAGGGCTTAATCTTGACCCATATTTCAAGCCCACTTGTTATTTTTGGGTTAGGCCTAAGCCTGATCTTGAATTTTTTAAATTAAGTTGTGGTAAGAATCCCTTCCATTCCTAAAGCTGACAATAGGCCCGCTAGCCCGGGCTGAGGTCGAAAGGTTAGGCCCAGGTTGACACTGACATTGGCCTGGTCCGATAAGTAAGAGCAAAATGGCATCATTTTAACATTTTAATTTTAAAAAATAATAATTTAAGTCAGATCGAGTCAAGCTCAAGCTTTTTTGTGATAAACAATGTTCGAATTAATTAAATCTCAAGAATTGAGATATCACTTTAAACATAAAAAATTAGAGAAATTTAATTATATGTATTAATAGGATTAATAGAAATATCAAATAAAATAAGTAACTCTTTCAATTATAAGATATATAACTTAAAATATAAATATTTGAAATATACAAATAAGCTTTGATTACTAAATTATATACGAGTACCTTTAAATGGAAAATAGTTTTTATTAATCTATATTATATAATTAAAAAATTGCATTAACTTATAACTTTATTATGAATAGAGTTATTAAATTAAATCATCTTTTAATTCAAATTTAAATATTAATTTATAAATATTTGAATTGACTTAAATTTTACGTATGACTCATTAAATTTCAATAAATTAGATTGAATCAAACCTATATAAATTAAATATTTAGTGATAATATACTTTTTTGAAGAACTCGTATATTGTCAGGAGAGTATCAAAAGCCTCCCCTTGTTTTGTGCCACCTGTTTTAATGGAGCCACTGGTTTGTCTCTCTTTTCTTGTACCTTTCACTTTGTTGCTTGTATCCATACGTCAGCTCTGGATATGGTGGAATCCTAAGTTTCAGCTTTCATGGACTTTTAGTACTATATATATAGTTCTTGGATCCGACAAAATCTACCTTGGATGGCTCATTCAACTACTACTTTTTTAAACATTTATTTGGCTCTTTTTCTCAGCAGATACTGGAAAATTAACAGATGATGGTTTAAGAATGATAATTCCATCCAAAAGTTTGATCATTTGGATATACTTATGACGGTTTAAGAATGATAATACCTCCAAAAGCTTGATCAGTTGGATATACTTGTGCTTATCTGTAGAGAAAAAAGAGCCAAATAAATGTGTTAAGATATATTGTATATATCTTTTTGTTTAATTTTGACATCTTATTTATTAATTGAACATATGAGATATTAACTGAATTGGGATTAAAAAAGATATGGTTATTATACTTGTAGTTGTGAAAAAATCCTACACTATATTGAAGTCTATTATCATGTTGTTGAGAAAAACGAACAAAAGAAGAAGTGACAGTACAAATGAAAAAGAAATGAAATGACAAGACAAATAGAACTCTCTGCAATTTTTCACCTTATTGTTGTTTCACACACATTCAAAAGTTAACGTACCTGTATAAATAAGCGTACATCAAAACAGACTTAACAAAATATCTGGACTCATATACTAACTGCAAGCTAACTCTTAGGGACTACTTTTG
>JANIJF010000209.1:65068386-65079343 GCA_024520955.1 Erythroxylum bequaertii | reverse complement strand
GGCCATTCTGGTTTGGAATGCAAAGTAAGTCTTTGTTCTTCTTCACCAAAACTTCTGCAATCCTTACAATTCCTCCAATGGCTGCATAGTTAAGTGCTGTGGCACTATTTATGTTTGTTATTGTTAAGTCTTCCGCTTCCATCCTGTTCACCAAATCCTCTACAATCTCTACATGCCCGGCAAGAACCGCGACATGTAGAGCTGTATCTCCATCTGCTGAAAGACTAGCTGTCAGTGCATCTTCATGATCTTTCAGGAACTTCATTGTAGCCTCCCAATCAGCATTGTAGATAGCTCTGTATAGTGGCAGATTGTGGAAGTACTCAGTATCCTTTATATCTGCCAAGTAAGATTCAAAGTTACTTTGTTTTCCTTGTACCTCACAAATGATTAAATTCTTCTCAGCATCACAATCTTTCTGCATAGTTTCATCAGAACTTCAATGCCATATAGCAACAACTTACTTACCTATGTCCTTGCTTGACCTTTCATGTGATATTGAAGGAAGCAATTTCGCTTTCCGTGATGGGAAGTTGCGGAAGCTCATACCGCTAGATGATGCCATAGATATTCCTGAAGAAGATCCATACAAAAAAATGTGAGCTCACACGAATATATTTTCGAGGAACATATCATGTAATCGATGCAATTCTCTTAAAAGGAGATCATATTGAGGCATTCATCACAGAAATGATACATAGAATCTGTATTTCATACCTTAGCAAAAGAAGTCTGTCAGGAAAACTTGCAGGAATTCTTCCAGGTGAACAAGACATGAGCAAATGAACTCATGTTCCTTATATATTGAGTCTGACTTGAGGCTAGCGATCTCGCATCTACAGTGTCCAGAAAAAAAGAGAAAGGGCCAATGGATTGGATGCCCAAGCGCTGATTCTAAAGGATCACTGTTTTAATAATGTTTTTGTGTGTACAACTACTTTCATGCTCTTCTTGGGACATAACTAGACAAAGTACAAAGCTTAACATATGAGAGTCTAAAGACAGTAGCAGTCTTCAAAGCCAAGAAAAACCAGGAAAAGCAAAAGTGAAGATTCTTCTAAATGATACCTTACCAAGAATTGCAACCCATTAATGATCCCAAGTTGAGAATAAGAACTGTACACATTTTGATCTCTTTTTGCTTTTCACCTTTTTACTTAAGAACATATGATTTTAGTTTAAAACACTCTTTGCATCTTCTTCAAGTTTGATCTGCAGATTCTGCACTACTCAAGTTTGAATTGCCTTCTTTGTGAAGAAAAATGGACAAGACAAACAGATTAATAAGAGAGCCATTTGCCCAAGGAAAAGTGATGGCTGGAGCATTTTGTTGGAAATTGCAGAGCAAAGTTTAGAGTGGTCTAACAACAATTTCAATTCAGATTTAAAAGAGTTAATAGATCAGGGAAAAAAATATAAAAATTTATAAAAATTTTACTTCTCGTAATCTTTTTGATATGAGATTAGATTAGGAAAAACAATGGCTCGATCCTGTTAAATTTGAGCCCTCAAATAAGCTCAAACTGTCCCAAAATGATATTATTTTAAAAAATTAAATTAAAATGATGTTTTGATAATAAAGTTCGAGCTATTCGACCCAAGTTTTAAACCAACTCTTATGCTATACATGAGTTGGATCCAACATTCGAATGACCTCAATTTGCTCTATTAACTTCAGCCTGAATTGAGCCAGAATTGCCAAACCTATGTGAAATATCACAATTTCTTTTCCTTGAACCTTTGATGTTCTCATGAACACTCAATCCACAATTCAAAATCTTCCTTCTTTCCTTCTGATGTGGAACGGGACTAGAAACTTGCCAAGAGTCACCCATCATTCACGGACCTGTAGTCAAGGGCCAGTTTCTGCCCTTATCATCCCAACTAGGGATGGCATTAGGCCAAGAGGCTCAAACCTGCACTCCAAATTAAGAAAAGAAAAAAGAAGCCTGAAAATAAAAAAAAAGGTCCAACCTTAACTCAAAGCTTAATCAATTTGAACCAAATTCTGATCAATCTGGACCTGAACTAAATCGCAACTACTAATTCCAGCCCGAGATTATGCTAATGGATGCTTACTCTAGTACTCTTATTATGAAATCTTACATAAGAGTTGTATTACAATTCTATGAAAAATGAAAGGAGAGGTGAAAACTTTAATAAACTTACCAAAAATACTATAAATCAACTTCTTGATTAGCAATTTTTAAACCCGTAAACTTTCTTAAACCCGAATTAGTTCAAGATTAGACTTGAATGCAAACACAATCAAAATTAGGATTCCAGGTATTAGTCGAGGTCAAAGTCCAATCTTTAGCCTAACAAAATTCACTCCAAGTTCATGTTTATCATAGGATTTGCGAGAATCAATAGAAACTTCTAAGTTTAAAGGTACTTTTATCAGATAGTATCAACCCACCAATTTTCACTATAGAATCATACCCTTCTTAGCACATATATATATATCAACTGATCACTTGTAGGTTTACAAAAGTTCTGGTTGAGAAGATCAGACACTAGTAAGAACATAAGAGTAATGATTGTATTCCTCTTTATGAACAACATTTACAGTAAGATAAAAGAACTAAGGAAAAACTATGTCATGTCAAAAAACTTGACTCTACTTCTGAGATTTTGAGTATGCTAAACTAGTAGGACTATAAGAAAAAATTGCAGAATAATTAGACAGAGGAATGTACATGTTTAAAGCTGCAGAGATTCTGAGCCCCTGGATGATCTTAACTAAATCACAAGGGGAGGGAACGGGACAATTTCATGCGTCTTTTTTGCAGGTTAAGTCTTCGGGCTCGGGATCTCATTCATTAGAGCTTGATGGGCAGTCCATAATTGTGGAAAGTTTTGATCTTTCCATCTGATCCTGCAGTCAAAATTACAAGTCCCCAAGCCTCAGACAGAAGAACTTGCTGCTCCTCAAGGCTTCTATGGTGGAGGTCCTGATGATGTTCATTTTCTACTTCAGGAAAGGGAAGTTTCTCCTCAGGCCATGTTGCAGAACTCCCCCTGCAATGTCCATTCATGAAGAAGCAATTGCCAAGAGAAAATTGATCCGTGTCTCGTCTCCAGGAGGAAGCACATTCCTCTCTTTGAATGTGGCTATGGAGTTTATCATCACTCCTTGCGGACCTCAAGTCTCTTCCCATGCCTGACCATGGCACTGCAATAGTCACACCTTCTGCATAGAAATGTTCACAGGACCTCACAGATACTACATGTTTGGATGATGGGCTACACAAGTCACCATAATTCCAGACATAAACACGAGAGTCCACCCCAGCTGAGATTATGTGTCTCCTAGCTGGAGTAAATGAAGCTGACATCTGACTTCCTGACTTTGGAAGACCTATAATATACAAATCATATATTAATTAGTATAAATGAAATAGATTGACTTCCAATAAATAATGAGATGAATTGGACAGATACACATGGAGAGAGAGTGATTAGTTTCATAAACTTGCAAGTTAAGTTGAAATGAGTTTGGATTTACAAAATGGTGTGTATATATATATATATATGCCCAGTTTCCAGGCAAGAGAGTTCCATGCACGGATGGATGATCAGAATCAGGAAGGTGAAAGCCAAAAACAATGTATCCTACTTGGAAAGGTATAGAATTATACAAGTGAACCATGGAAACCAAAATCATTACAAACATTACTAAAAGATTGTACCTTTAAATTTAGCAACAATGTCAAATCCATCATAAATCCGAACTTTTGAATCTTCTGAAGTGATCATAACCTTTTTAGATATTTCGTCTACAAACTGTGAATAAAACCAAATGTTAATGCTACATAGGGGTATGACAAGCTTAACTTTCTATTGACAAGATCTCAAAAGGTGAAACCTGAATGCTGGTAATCCTGTTTCCTGAGGTCCTCTTGTTGGTGCAACAATTTAACTCTGCTTCAAGCTGGAGCTCACTGCCTATAGCATCAGAAGATAAGACTAGGCATACAATTGGTGAATCAGAAAGCTTCAAATAAAATGGTAGAACTGCTCAAGCATAGTAACCATGTACCTGACACTTCATAGAAGCGGCAGGAACCTGTCAAGCAGCCAACTGCAAAACCCTGGAATGATCAAAGAACACCATACCATTTGTTAGAATACTGTCACCTCACAACCTGGTGATATGAGGGGAGGAGAAGAACCAAGAACCAGAATAATACTTTCGCATCAGGCTGGTAACAAAGAGCAGATATGACATCTCGAACATCAACCCAGTCGACAACTCGCTTCTCGTCCAATCCCCAAATTCGTACCTTTCCATCAATTGAACCACTGATGAAGTAGTTTTGATTGACAGGATTGAATTGAATGCATGTCACTGATGCCATTGGAAGATAACAAATTTTCAGCTTAGAATTTATGGTCACATAACCAATGGGAAAGATTTACAGCCAATTACTTTCCGTTGGAAATAAGATTAGAGATCAAACAACAAAAAAGAGGATGGAGTTTTCAACTTTTCATACACTTACCATAATTACTATGACAAAAGACATGCAGGCAATGGTGTGAACCCAGTTTCCATAAACGAACAGTTTTATCCATGGAAGATGAAAGAAGATACTGCAATAGAAGTTCCCAAATCCAGCTTCATATAAGAACCATAAAAGCTAAAGAAATAGTAGAAAAGAACTCAAAAGATTTTAAAATATGTACTGACATTAGTATTGGACCATGCCAGGTCTAATACATCACTGGTATGGCCATGAAGTTTTTGCAGTGGTGACTCTTCAATCTGAAAAACCTTGTCAGGAATGATCACTGATGGAAGGCTTATCTTTTTTGTGGTCAATTTGGATTTCTTATACTTCAACTTACTTGAACAATCAACTTCAGCTGCTAAAGAACTCAAATAGACATCCACTGATCTTAAGTTCCAAATGCAAACCACACCATCTTCACCACCTGTAGCCAAATACTGGCCATCTGGGTTAAATTTCATTGCCCTGATCAAGCTGTTGTGAGCTTGAATTTCTTGTCCTTTATAGATCCCAGTAAACTCCATCCAACTCTTCTTGTTCTGCTTCACTTTTACTATGTTTGTTTTGGGTGTCACAGGCTTTGACACACATGTACCTCCTATTTCCTTCCTCTTCCACCTTAAGTCTCTCCACCAACTCTTCATTTTCTTCTTCTCTACCTTCAAGTTTTCACAATCTTCAACTTCACCTTGTTCACATACTTGCATAGGAGGTGAAGATCCAGAATTTCTACATTGGTTAATCATTAATGCTTTAACAAATTGATGTTGATCAATTTCATCAACCATAGAACTTGCTTCAGAATTTCCTTCTCTCTCACAAAAAACCACATCTGTGTCCTCTTTGATTGAACATGAAGCTGAAGAACTTGAAACAGCTCCACCGCACCGAGTAATCCTATCCAAATCAGGAATGCCACTACTCCTAGCATCAAAGTCAACAAGTCCCATTTCACAGAAAAAGTTCTGTCGTCTCTCCTTCACACTTTGCGGCTCTTTACACCAGATTTCATAATCTAACTTGCTAGAGTTCAATTTCTCTTCTTTACCATCAAATGACATGTAATCAACAGAATCAAAGAACAAGTCATCTTCCTCTTCTTCCTTATCAACGCACAGCATGTCTTGTAGTTCATAAGACCAATCCTAGACTCTCCCTTTCAAATAAACTACTAAGTAGAATTCCCTGTATAAGCCCAGCAGAGGCACAATTAATGGACCAAAGTTTGCCTCTTAACTACTGTAATAAAATAATGCTATTCTATTCGCCGCCAGAAACTTGACTGACACTGAGTATATTATTCAAAAACTTAGATTAAGTGTTAAGAACCAGCTTCTAATGACAAATGGACCCAAAATTATGGAAAGAACAGTAATAATCTAATGGAAGAAACGCAGACCAACGCTTCGAGTACCTTGGTTTCCATGCAAGCAACCCACATACGCCAAGACTATGACCAACCCTTTTGTGATTTTGGACTGTTTAACCCCTCGAAGGTCAATATTAACACCATATTAACACCATTTGAGCACTTATATAACTAAGTCCTTTGAAACCAAATCTCTTTTGAGTACCATGTATTGACCCTGAGTTTCGTTTTCAAGAGAAAATGGCGGACAAAGGAAAGGTATACACGAAAATGAACCCAATTAATGAACACAACACATGTCAAATCAGAGATATTGAAAAGGGTCTCCAGATCTGGGCGTCTTCTTGTCTGGGGAGGAGAAAACTCTTCACTTTCCGCAATAACCGCACGAGCTTCAAACACTAGTGGCTGCGAACATCTCGGTAACAGGAAGCTATTAGTTGCTGCTTTGTACAACCAACCATCTGAAACTTGCTACTTTAGTCTTATGATGTTTTGCTTTGCTCTCTCTCCTGACTTATAATGATAAAACAGCTGTCTTTCTGCGACACGAAAAGTTAAAAAAGCTTCTTGTTAAGCGTCATTAGTGGATAAATTAGGCAACTTTAAGTGATTTCAAAGCAGAAACCAATGCAAAAAGTGGAACTCCACTCTGGAAACCTACATGAAGCTTATGAACTCTAACACACAAACAGCAGGTTCAAGTGATTTGCTGCAAAAACAACTAAAAGTGACCTATTACGTAAAACCCAGATAGAAAACTCGAAACGAACGAAAGAAAAGACACTAAATACTAAATTCAAGAACAGAAAAGTCTTAAAGTTGGAATCTTGAAGTTGACAGAACAGTATTAATAACAGAAGTAACAGCCGAATCTGTTTCATACACTTGAGCCTCCTGATTCTTGTTGAGACTTTCTATAGTAGACATAAAAGATAAGCTTCTTTGTTTCTGTTTCTTCAAAACAAATTCTGTCCCAGAGTTAATGTGAAATTTTTAATATCAACTTAAAGCAGAAAACCAACCAACCAACCAGACAGTCTGCGAAATGAAACTACAGTCGCAATGAAAACTACAATAACAGCTATTACATACTACAGCACAGACAATTGATAGAGAAACCACACACGCATTGACATAACTGTGGAGCCTAGAGAGAGTGATAGAGATGTAGAAAGCGATTACTCGAAGGTACTCACTTAATAATCCCTTACAATGTTCTTGGACTTCGTGTTCAATGCAGTGTATGTTATGTGATTTTGCAGTATTGGATGATTAGATTCGGATGCAGAGACCACAATGAGGCTAGTGGATCTCTTTCCTGTTCTGGTTTATCCGGCTTTTGTGTCATTCTTTTCTTTTGGGTTCTGACTTCTGAGTATTATGAGATCACGTTCACTTGTCATTGGCATGTTTCTGTTGCCATGCAAGTCCATAGAGTAAACCACACACAAGGGACTAGTCGAATTGCAAAACCAATTCGACTAGTCCCAAGTTAATAAATCATACTCGAATTGATCAATTTTTAAGATGGTAGATAGAGAACATTTTAGTACAAGATGGGATGCCACTCCTGTGACCTATCAGGTTCAAGTTTCTTGCCTACAATTCAAACAAAGATGAGAGCCTTAAACAACCACTCAAAGTGTTTAGTCACAAATGAACACTCGCCAACATGGATTTAGTTTACTTGTCACCAAAACCAATATTGTTATCAGGCTCTAATCTCAAGAGTAGTACCTGAACTCTAAAAAGCTTAAAAACACACAAACCGAAAAATTACATTAAATTGCAAGGACAGTAGGGAACTACAGAGTATAAAGAAATGTACGAAAACTGCACGGACGTAAGAGAGACCTGGAGAGATAAAGAAGGAGGTGTACGAGAGAAGTGATAAGACGGATCATGGTCCAGTCCGGTGCCTTTCAGAAGAAGTTGGTATTTTCGCATTCTCATCGTATGTATCAGATGTTGAGTGTTGGGAACTTTGGTGTTTTTTTAATGCATCTCTTGGAAGCTTCACAAGTTCACATGACTCTCCTTTAATATCAATTATTAAATTCTATCTAACTTTGTCTTAATCTCTTTTCGACCTTTGATTTTGACAAGGTAATTGTTGATTTTATTCTCCTAATGTAGGATTAGTAACAAGTTTAATCAAATTTGACTCTTTTATAATAGCTTCGATATAAGGCAAGACTTAATCATGTTCAAGTTTTTCAACTCGAGCTCGACTTGTGTAAAGGTCAAAAGGTAAGGTTTAGAGCATGATCAAGATGATTTTTGGTTTTGTTCTTTTGTTGGCATTAGATGTAGGTATAGACGTATAGTAATAGATTAGACCGACTTGATTCTTTTTTTCTTGATTTAGCTCAAGTTAAGATCTGATCGAGTTTGGATTGTTTAGCTCGAATTCAACTTGAACTATCGAACAATTTTCGATATTAATTTTTAGAGTTTAAGTAGAACAGGTTTTAAGACTACCAATTAATTCAAGCTTTTACCTATCAATTTCAGTGTATGAGAATTTGAACCTGTTTATCAACCCTACCTAGATGGCATATGTTCAACTTTAAGCACTTTAGTAAAGGTTAAAAGGTAGGGTTTAGAGCAAAAACAAGTCTTTTGTAACGAGTGTTTGTAATAATTTTACTAATTAAGACTAGAATGAGTGTTGTTTTGTGTAAGGTGGCATGATTGAGATCAAGCAAAGCATAAAATAATCTTGAGTGTTAAGAGTAAACAAATGCTAAATATTCACAATAAGGTTTCAAATTATAAATCTTAAGTTATTGTGAATTATTAGTAAGGATGGTAACAAGTTAAATTGCATTTAGGCACCTAGACATCTTCATCTGAACTTTAAAAAATTCAAGTTGAACCAACTAAGTCGAACTTTGGTTTAGTCACAATCAAATATATTTGACTCGTTAACTTTAAATCGACCTAATTTAACTTCTCATTATTGATTTTATTCAAAAAGAATTTATCAAATATACATGTTAACTTAGATCTTAATTGAAGTTAAATACTTAAGTCTGAGCTAAAAGGTCAACTTGAAATCAACTCGTTAATTTCCGATTACAACTTTGGTTATAATATCAATCCCGTTATATAATTTTATTTTCATAAAAATGGTATATGAAAGGATTAAGGTATGATAGTAATTTAAGTTTGCAAGTAAGTCTTTATAATAACAAAAGATTTTAGTTTTGTTAACTTTTGGTTATCAATTTCTTGTCAAATGATGCAAGTCAATAGTTTTATAATCCAATTTATGGTCTATATTTTAAAATAATAGAGAAGAAAAAAAAAATAAAACACTAATTATTTATAGAAAATTATTTATGAGCTTGATGTTCATAGAAATTGGATTATATTTTATAATTTTAAAATTTTTATTGATTATTAAAAAGCATGGAAGTTCTACACGTTAATACATGTCAAATCACATAATAATAATAATAATAACATAACTCATAACATCAATAATATTAAAAGGAAAATTTCAAGTTTTTTATAATTTACAAATTTTTGAAATAGATTGATGTGTTATAAAATATTGAAAAAACTTCTCTAAAACATTAAAATATTTTAGTATAATTCTTGAAGTAATTGATTATCAAGCAATGTTTTAAAAATGAGTCGAAAACTAAACTGGTAAAACAAGATGTTTAAAGTTTAAAAGGTTCAATCGAAATTAGACCGTCATAAAACTAGCTAAAAATTAAATAAAATTAAAGAAGTTGAAATATGATTGAAAGAGATTATTTTTATGTATCGAATAAGTTTAATTTTAATTGAAAAAAGATTGTTAAATGAAAATTAATTAGTTTATTTTAGTTTATAACAACTTATTAATTTGTGAAAATGCCAATTAATTAATAAATTGATCGATTTTCAATAATAAATGTTATTAAAGTAAATTGAATTGAAAGTTGAAAACTAAACAAAAAGATTAGACGGTTTAAGATTTCTATGGTTGAACTGGTTGAGTATTTTAATCATTGCACGTAGGTATTTATATATAAACACTATTAAATATACACAAATCAGATTGAAAACATTTTGTATTAAAATTAAAAAAAATATCAAATTGTTCCTTTAATATTTTTAATATCATAAAAATGTTTTTAAAACACAAGGTGCATTTTAGAGATGTACAAACTATAAAGGAGATCAAGCCTCACCAGTTAAATATTTCACCTTGAAAGGGAAGGTCTTATTCAGAGATGTGAAAGGTACCTTATAACTAATGGAACTAGTGAGTGTTCTTTTCTTTCTCTTTCTGTTTTTCATCCCAAACAAACAATCAAAAGAGAAAATGATAGGGCGAGAGAAGCCACGAAAGAAGAAGGGCATCACTCATGAAAATTTACCCAGAAAATAATTTAAAAGCACACACAGAAACTAGTTACTAACGTAAATAAGGTAGTGATCATATAAAAGCTTAAAGAACAATGGGCTAACCTCAAAAGACAAGGAAATACACTTTGAAAGAGAGGCCAAAATGAACAAGTGCTTCACTATCATCTCCTTGACATTGTACGAAGACCAGATGTGTAGAAGTTGCAGAAACAATATAAAATATGATGCTTCTCACCTTAGTTATTTGAGAAGGTAAAGAGTAACGTTGAATCTGTAAATATTAATTAAATTGAACCTGTTACATAATTATCATGAAATCTTTATATGGAAGTACCATATGGTTCTGACATGCAAGCTTCTGACACCAACGCATACCTGGTCCCAAGTCATTCAGAGCATATCGCGATTTGATCTTGATCCTCTCATTTAAACCAAAAAGGTTTAGGATATAATAAATTAAGTTTACATGTGATCTCAATAACATAATCAACACAAAATCACATTGTTTATGGGATTTGGTCACAAAGAGCAATTCCTGTCATTTATGATTATCTCTCCCAATTTGAAGCATGCAAATGACTTGCAAAACAAAAATCATAGCTTAGCTTATGTTCTTTGTTGATTATTGTTTAAACCACTAACACTTGCATAAGAATGCCAATGCAATTCAATAAGGGTACACAAAATATCAAAAATTTCATTCATA
>JANIJF010000209.1:65018488-65038675 GCA_024520955.1 Erythroxylum bequaertii | reverse complement strand
ATAATTAAAAAAAAAGAAGCAAACAAGATGCTAACTTTGAGATAAAACCAATTTACTGAGACAGAGAAGGAAAACAACTCTCCGACCGAACCAAGGACCCTTCCATCTTATCGACATCGGGTAAAACACTGGTCGAACTGGTCCGAATAGCACGCGGTGAATCCAAACTCCTCCGAAGGATTCTGCTCATAACAAAAATGGGATACTCTGTCTGATTCATGGTATTGGAGGATTTGAACTTGCGACAAAAACTGACATGCCTGTTCAAAGCTTCTTCAGTAGAGATAAGCATGTCGGATCTCAGAACTTCGTCTTTCACAGCCTCAACGCAAAGCCCACAAATCCATCGACCTTTATAGCGGTCACGAACCCTGGAGATATACGCAGGAGTGCACTCCTCAATGAACCCACAAGAGTGGCACTTCACGGACTCTACTTCGAGAATTTGAGGCTTGACACTTGGGTTTGACTGATTATCTGTAGTCGAAATTGCCATTTCTTGGAACCGAACATTGAAAGATTGAAACTCTCTCTCTTTTCTTTTGGCGTGTGTGTCAGTAAAAATATCTGTGTCTCTCCAAGTCGGATGACATTGAGATGGCTGGGGACAAGAAGTGGGTAAGAAAGAGAGATTTCATGTGTGGATGTCTCCGTGCCTGTCTCTGTCTTGCAATTTCTGAATATTGTTTTATACCCAGAAGTTGAGCCTACCTGGATTTTGTTAATTAATTACTTCTACAAATTATGCTCATGTATTGTCTTTTGCATTTGACGCGTCAACTAATGAGGGTTTGGACGTTTGTTCGTGGAATATGTGTGAGATTTTGAGTCAGAGCATTAAATTAATCACTTATTTTACAGAAATCAAATTATTTGATTTTTATTTTAAAAATAAAATAACTTTTTTTTTCTTACCAATATAACATTAACGGTACAATATTTATGAACGAATATTACGAACTTGCTTAAGCATTTAATTTTAACCCCTTCCTAATATTGGTAAGGTCCTTCAATAATTGTTATTGTTCGTCTGCTAACGCCCAACGACTGTCACCCAGGATATGTCATGGCCACACAAGATTCCACAATCCACGAGCATATGCTTCCATCAATTTAATCGTTCTTTAGTAATTAATAAAATAATGAAGTTTATCAAAAGAATATAGCAATTTTAATTGATAATACTTCCTCCCCATATGGTTGCTATAATTTGCCATACTTTGCTTGTGTTTTATTTAAAAAATTGATAGTTTGCCCAATTTCCTGAAATTCTAAGATAATATTAAAACTTTTTTTTATAATTATTATTTTTTTTTTAAAACTTAACTTAAAGAATGAAGACGGTGAAAAGAGTAGTTATAGATATTGACTATTATTGAGGTCTACTCAGTGTTTTTAATTCCGTACCGTACTGGCTGGTACCGATCGGTACGTTCCGTTTCGGCCGAAAACCGGTACCGGTACGGGTATAGTCAGTACCGGCGAAAAATACCGGTCGGTACCGGCTGGTATTCAAAATACCGGTCAAATACCGGTCGGTACCGAAAATTTTAAAAAATTGAAGGACTTTTTTGCAAAATTTTCTAAAATTTTCAAAATTTCCCTCCCTCCCTCATATTAGTTATTCATCATTAGCTATTGATTAAATTAATAACATTTGTAAATTATTTGTAAAATGTCACTGCACCTTAGTCAAGAATTTTTCGAATCAATATTAATTGAAAATAACAAAACATTCTCCTTAATTACTTTAGGGTAATGAATCATATCTTGATCACTCAACAACTTTTATATATTTCATGCTGCATCTAATAACTACTGACTTGTACTATCATCAATTAGAACAGGTTATGAGTAATATAAAAAACATAGTAATCTATATATAAGATAACTTTGGAGATTTCAAGTCAAATAATTACTTATATAATCATAGAATTTTCATAGACATATAAGTAATGTGTTAAAATGAATTTCTCATATGAGTTCAATTTAGTGAATTTATTATCTAACAAACACTCACACATTTAATTAAGTATCTACTTATTTTAGCCTATAAGACTTCATTCATTAAAAAAAACATGTGATAGTCTTTTTACATTTTATGAATTTCTAATCTTAATAGAACAATGACTAAGAATAATTTAGGGATAATATATAAATGCAATATAAATTTTATAATTACAATCTAATCATAATTTTATTTATAATGTATAATTAGTTCATGAAATTTATCATATATATATAAATGTGTATAAGATAAAGAATGTCTTTAAATTATTTTTTTCCCAAAATAACGACTAATCTATTGACTGTGACAGTTTTATCAATAATATTCTAAATATAATTCATCCTTATTTTCGCTAAAACTTTAATATTTTATTATTTCTATTTTCCAATCTACGTTTCTAAATATTGTCCAAAACATTCTTTGACTTGTAAATTGATAAATTTAAATGCTGAAATTTTGAAAATAATTTTATATCAATTCTTAAAAACTTGTGAGAAGACATCGTTCACATAAATTAATTTTTAGTTTGAAAGTGGAATAGGCCCTGCTTATTATTAAAAAAAAGGAGAGAGATTAATAATTAAATTTTAAAATAATCTCAAGATAAGGTATACTTAAAAGAATTTCACAAATTATATATTTTTAAAGATAAATTTTATAATATAAAACTATATTTTAAGGAGGTGTTTGGTTCTGTTTTATTTTTGGGTTTTTTGTTGTTGTTTTCATAAAAAATAAAACAATCCTTAAAAACTAGTTTGGTTGAAATTGTTTTCGTTTTTTGTTGTTAAAAATAGAAAAACTTCATCACTTTTTTTAAAACGTAAAAAAGACATTTTTGTGTATTTTTAAAATAGGTTTTTATATTTCACAAAACTAGGTTCTACGCGACAATATAATCTTCTGCGTCTTCAACATCTTCCATTGTTTCTTTGGTTATACCACCTGCCTGTTTATTTTCGTTGCTTAAGTTATTTCTATCACTTGTGTTAAAGGTCTCTATATATAAATCAACAAAAAATCTATCATCTTCTCAATCTCTGCGTCTTCTGCTATCTTTTGCAATTGCTTCCATCTACATTTTTCACGTTTGTTTATTGACAGTGGTCTCAAGATTTTGAGCTGCTCCATATGCAAGAAACACAAGCAAAAACGCAGAGCTTAGGATATGAACATCACGTGTATGGTTCTTCTTCTTAAGAAAATCAGAAGAGACCAACAGTGCTTCTTCTTCGTCGCTATCATTTAGAGAGGCCATTTTTGAGTTCTCAATTCAATCCAATTTCAATCGGAGAACTTTGCTATATAGCTTAGAAGTGAGTGATAATACCTAATGTAGAGAGGTCAAACTACAAGCAAAACGAAAATCGTCGACTGGAATCTTCAAAACTAAAGGACACAGGGAAATGATTTGATGGGTTCTAACTTTATTCAACTAATTAAGCTCGAAGCTTAACGTGTCCATTTGGTAGACCAAAAAAGAGTCATATACAAAAAACGTGAAAAGAAAAATGATTTCGTTTTTTCTTTTAATAATATTTTATTTACATATATTTGATTTTATTTATAATGATAATTAATTAATTTAAAAATATAATGTATTATATTATAATTATTACACATAAGAGTATAATTAAAAAATCGAAACAAAATGATAAAGTCAAACATGTTTTTGTTTTTATTTTTTATTACAAATTTTAATTAAATAAGTTTTTGTTTTTAATTTTTATATTACAAATTTCAGCCAAATAAGTTTAGAGAAAAAAAAAACCAAAAAGTAAAAACCAAAAACAACGTAAAAATAGAAGTGAACCAAACTTTCAAATTTATTCCAATCCAACGGCAGTTATATGAAGAAGGTGACAGCTAAACGGTGCGAAGTGCCACCGTAGCACGACGTGGAAACCGAAATGGAAGCGAATCTGGTCGCTGTAAGGGGCAAAATGGTAAAAGTAATGAAAAGAATCCACACGTGTCGCGAGTTTGAAGGTGGGCTCAGAGATCAGCTCTTGACCCAGATTCTGTTGTTTTTTTGCCTCCGCCTCATTGAAACCTGGAATTTGATTTAATCCCATAAACTCTCTCTCGAACAAGACGGAGTTTTTAATGCGTCAGTGATTCCATGGAGCCCTACCGATCAAATCAAGGTACAGAAGTCAATCACCTTCCGTTGATTTTGTAGAAATCTCGGGGGCTACTGGGGTCTTGGTCATTTTTTCTGATTCTTGTGTGAAGCGTTATGGATTCGTGTCATTGGACTCTGCTTTTCGTTTCGCTTCTGGGTTTGTTACGTGGCCTTGAGGCGAGTGCTGGTGATGCGGATCCGATTTACAAGTGAGCTTTCTTTTTTCTTTCTTTTAGGGTTTTTGTTACGATTTTTGTGTCGTTTTCAGTTTTCGTTGAAATTGTTGAACCTGATTAGTTGGTCAAGGGATTGTACTTTCTGATTGTGGGTTCTTTTTCAGTACGACCTTTAGCTGATTATATCATAATTAAGGGTTCACGAACATGGAAATCAAGGAGGGTTTTGTGGTGGGATTAGTGGTGCGGAAGTATTTGAGACATGAGAGATTTCGTAGTCGGAGGAGTAATCAGAAATTTCATCGGGAAGTGTATGGGCAGTTCTCAGTTGTCGATTGAAGTTTCTGTTTGCAGTAAATCTGCTTTCTTTATGCAGTGACGGAGCCAGAAATATAGGAGGCCCAAATATTTATTTTTTGAAATTTTGGGGGCAGTACACCACTGACCCTTAAATAACTCCGTTCTTTTATATATATGTATATTAAAAATAATTTTTTATAAAAACCTTGGAGGGCCAATGCCCCTGTGGAGCTACATGTAGTTACTTGTACACTTCGACACGTACGTGGCTCCTTTTCTAATCTTGTTAAGTTGACCGTGTGTTCTTGGAAAAAGCATAACATTATGGTCACTGAACTTCCATTAATTCTAGTATTGAAATTTGATTTCCATTGTACAATCTGTGGCTACGGATTTTCACCTATCTTCAAGCTGTTCTTCTAGCCTAACGCAAGGTCCAGGAAGATCGTTTGGGTAAAAGTTCTTTTGTTCTATGTCATTAATGTAGAATTGGATTGTTCCAATAAGTTTGTTAACATAAAAAGCGGGAAAAAGGCTTTAGAGTAGTTGAATTTCAGAAGGCGAAAAATATGCTCATGTTAGAACCATAATAGGTCAATTGAGTCTTGTAGGATTCGAAGACTTGAAGTGACATTAGTGTGTCCACAAGCCAATTATTTACATGATCTGTTAGGAAGTAGAAACTATAATATCTATTGCTTTTGTCTTTCCCGTGCTGTGTGATGTAACCACTGATGATAATTTACTAGTTATTGAACTTGTTACTTCTTTACAGGGCTTGCTTGGAGCAGTGTGAGAAAAGTGGATGTGTTGGGGAAAAATGCTTCCAACACTGTAAATTCTCATTTGATGGTAAGCCAATTGATGGTACATGGTACCTGCAAGAGCCACTGTATTTGAAGTGGAAACAATGGGACTGTCGTGGTGACTGTCGATACCACTGCATGCTTGTCAGGGAGGAAGAAAGAATGAAACTTGGTGACAAGCCTGTCAAGTATCATGGGAAATGGCCATTCCAGCGTGTTTATGGGATCCAGGTTTTTCATTATTTGCTCACATAAGCGTGATTTTATCTTCATAGACTGTTGGTTTTTTCCACTAATTCTAAATGTGTATTACATCATTTATCTTGTCAGGAACCTATTTCTGTGGCACTTTCTGCACTTAATCTAGCTATTCAGTTTCATGGTTGGATATCTTTTTTCATCCTTGTATACTACAAGCTTCCACTGAGGCCAAATAAGAAGACTTATTATGAGTATACGGGCTTGTGGCACATTTATGCCATGCTGTCAATGAACTCCTGGTTCTGGAGTGCTGTTTTCCACAGTCGGTAAGTATCATAGCTGTTAAGAATATGCTTTACAAAGGTGCTCAGATATTGTTCCCAATTGCTTCACAGAATGAGTTTGTGCTAAAAAATTGAGAGAGGAATAGAATTATGTTCATAATTTATTGGTTGATTTTGAAGTTTTTAGCCACTGCAAGCCCTTTTGATCCCTTGTTGCAAAGTTAAGATGTTCAAAGAACAAACAGTTTCTGGAGGGGAAAAACAAGTCTTTCATCTGTAATATCACTGAGATGGTAGCACGCCTTTGATACCTGAAGGTTGTGTTTCCCTGTAATTTGCTCTATCACAAGAAAATGTGTTTTAATGTTTTAAGTATCAGCATAATGTTTTATCATGTATTATACTCTAGTTTATGGATTCATGCACTATTAAATAATACACACACAAGAATTGTGGAAAGATTTCTGGTTTAATGCATTGCTACATTTCTTCCTAACGGTGTCCCATTGTTCTTAATTGATTGCAGAGATGTTGAGTTGACAGAGAAACTAGATTATTCATCTGCTGTGGCATTAATTGGGTTTTCCCTTATTCTAGCAATATTGCGAGCTTTCAGTGTCAGAGATGAGGCTGCTACTGTCATGGTTGCTGCTCCATTGCTTGCATTTGTTACAACACACATAATGTATCTGAATTTTTATAAACTTGATTATGGTAATTATTTCTCCAGTATTTTCCTGCTGTTGATACCAAATGACAAAAGCACACTCAAACTGACTTGCATGGCTAACTTGCATCTTCATTGATTTACCTATTTTTTTTTAGTTTCAAAGCAGCATAATAATGAAATTTTAGGCCCATATTTTCTTCTTTCTTGGTCCATCTGAAGCATTGTCGATTCTGATTTTAGATGGGAATTGTAGCAAATCCCCTTGTCTTATGTTTTAAGCTTCTTCTACAAGGTTGAACCTACCTAATTAAGAGAAAACAAATTTGTCAAGTTATTTTGGGGTTGATAGTTGTATGGACTCGTAGAAAAAATTAAGTCGACTAATCGTATCTAACATTTGTGCATTTGGAGATTTACATGTCAATATTTCTCTGCAGGTCTAAACATGAAAGTTTGCTTAGCCATGGGAGTGGCCCAGCTTCTCATTTGGGCAGTTTGGGCCAGGGCAAGTAATCATCCATCCAGATGGAAGCTGTGGGTGGTGGCTGTGGGAGGAGCTCTTGCTTTGCTTCTGGAAATATACGACTTCCCACCATACAAGGGTTTTGTGGATGCTCATGCTCTGTGGCATGCAACTACCATCCCACTTGCTTATCTTTGGTGGAGCTTTGTAAGGGATGATGCAGAGTTTAGAACATCAAGTCTGCTCAAGAAAACAAAGTAGAACTTCTGTTAAAATGCCTGCAGTAGTGAACGGTAGGTTGATGTCAAGCGCATGTAACTATCACCTCTCTTCTGCACAGCTGAAAACCCGTTTGTTTTCCGCATATATGCACTTTCATGGAGATAAGCCAGACTCTACTAAAATTGTGGGATACATGTTGCACTTAAAAGAGTTTTAGATTAATGCTCCCCTCCCCCTTGAACCTCTATTTGTGCAGCAAATTTTGTGTGTAAAATTAGAAATTTTTGTTCATGAATATGTTTAATTTTTCCTGGTGTGTAGTGTACTAATTTGGCTGAACACTAGGCATGATGTGGTAGGGCTTCAGAATCATCATCTTTCAATTTAGTTGGGTTGAGGTTTTGAGCTTGTATAACTGCATATCTTTTCCAAATGACATTTATGGCATTACAATCGGTTAATTGTTTGTATCAGTAGTAATTGAAAGATTGATCTATTCGAGAATCTCTAGATCTCATTAGTGGGCTCGGCAAAAAGCCCCAAGCCAGGGGACCTTTTTGTGCTGCGGAGTTGACGGGCCCTAGCAAAGGTAAAGGTCAAACTCAACCAGAGCGAGGAGAATTCAGCAGAGGCCAGTTGAGCGGGACGGATGACAAAAACTTCCAAGCTAGGGACTTTCTTGTATTGCCGGAGGAGGAGGATCGAAACTGACTTGATTGAGCTAGCCGGCATCTTAGTAAGTTGGTTCTTAATTGACGGTGTAGAGCCAGCAGTGCTAAAGCCGTGTATGCGGCTGCTTGTGGTCCCTGTTCTTGCCTGCAACTGTGCTTTCTTCACCTTTTCACCATTTATTCACATGGTCACTCACTGCTATCCTGTCGGATCTCTTGCTGATGTTGGTTCACACCCAATAATGATGGTCTCTAAGAAGTACGGACTCCATTTGACGATGTGTAGTCAGTCATTTTCTTCTAGATAATTTGACCGTTACTAATATTAGAATTGGAATCTTCTCTGAATGAAGATCACTAGAAGCACTAATCGGTAATCAGTTCAACGTAATAGGAGGATTTGTGACCGTAGAAGTAAAAATAGTAAGTACGGAGTAAGGGTCCCAATCACTTCGAAGGATTTTTGACCGTACAAGTAAGAATAGTAAGTACGGATTATTCTAGATTTACAAGATAAGTAACAAAAAGGGTTTTTCGAAGTTGCAACTTTCATTGCTCAAACTCATGCTAAAAGGTAAAAAATCAAATGGAATAGCTCCATAATGATATGTCAGCACTAGTTTCCGTATCATCATCATATTCACAGCCGCAGTGAGGCGGCGGTATCATCATTGCATTAGCCATGTCTGCCAACAGTCAGCGCATACCAAAAGCCGCATCCTCATCCTTGAAAAATATTGTCAGTGAATATATAAAATTAATTAAGTTGCCCTCACACAACAGTTTAAGCTATTATGATGAAACAGTCATTTAACATAATATCAGAGCCTTTGTAACTAAGTGGTCGGGAGTTCAAATCCTACCACTCACCTATTATTTATATAAAACTAATTAAGTTAGTCTCACATAACAATTTAAGCTATTGTGGTGAAACGGTCACTTAACAATGATTTTCTTAAAAATTGAAAATTATAAGCAAATTTTAAAAAATTTTAAAATAGGAGGACTATCTCTTTTACTTTTTTTTTTTGGTCAAATTCCAATTTTATTTATATTCCCGTAATAATCCATTCCATTCCTTTATTAATTCACTTGAAATCTTTAAATTTCTTGATGATGCTTAATTATATTGGATTAAAACACGAAATCTAGCAATAATTGCCGTGTGGTGTTGGAAGTTTATACTTATCTGCACGAGTGTTCGTGACTTGCGTGACACATCAAACTCTTGGAAGACAGAGACTTAGCTCTTATTTATCACTTTTCAATTGCCAAATTTTGAGTCAAAACGTAAGTCTTTGTTTCTTTCTCAATTTCAATTTCCACTACCCTTTGTCCTATCTCTGCGATCTGTTCCACACGCAATATGAGTTGTCTTCCATTTCAAAGTCAAATTCAACCATAGAATAACATATTCTTAATTTATAATGTAGTTCAATGGGGTAGAGTTTGTCTTTCCCATGTCTACGAATAAACACTTTTTCCAAGTCATGTATGAAAGTAATGAAGCCATATCGATCCCTAAATGCTTGCTAGGTCATCGATACACTATAATGGTGGGATATATTCAATTGTGTCAATAGAAAGATCTTGCTTATTAAAATTTGGTCTGCTTTTAGACTTACGTATCTGTAAAGAACAAAGTCGTTCTCTCTAATTTTCCAAGTACCAAAAAGAAGATGGAACTTATGTTTCCCACCTCTAATTTCTTCACGACAAGGAATGGGAATTTGTTGTATAAAAGACTGTGTGTCCTGAAATGTGCAAGTTATTGATAATTTGATTGTTTTTGTCTTTTTGGATCCATCAAGGATAATTATCAACGTTATAAAAATTAGATCGATTTGGTCGGTTAAATAGTGAAATTTTGAACCGGTTAATTTTTAGTTCGGGTTTCAACTTTTCAGTTTAATAATCTTTGTTGTTAAAATCAATTAGTTTATTAATTAATCGACTTTTTTTGTAAACTAATTAGTTTGTAAAAATAAAAATAAACTGATTAATTTTGATTTAATATTTTTTCAATTAAACTTTAAAATTTTCAATGTGTAAGGATAGTCTTCTTCAGTTAATTTTTAAATTCTTTAATTATATTCAATCTTTAACCAGTTTTATGACAGTTTAATACCGGTTGGATATTTTAAATCTTAAACCTCTTGTCATACAGGTTTAACTTGTTGTCCAATTTTGAAAACATTGATAATGACCTTCCAAAGGATTGAAAAAGGGTAAATTATTTTGAATATCATAATTCTTACTAATTTATTAAATATTCTTATGTTTTTATCTTGTAAGATTATATATTAAGTATATTTGTCCTGATGTAATATTGTTTATAGCTAAATCTAGTGGTAGTCAAATAGATTTGATCATTCTATTCAAATTTTTTGAAAGATATTACAAAATTTGGCAACATTTACACCATTTTTTTATTTTCTATGAATTTATTTTAGCTTTAAAGCATATATAAATTTTTATCACATATTTTTAAGTTTTTACTTAAAGTAAACTATTCTTAACATCTTTACAAAATTTTAAATTAGAATTTTAGGTATTTAATTTTTAAAGAATTAACAATTAAGTATAATTAAATTTGATTATAAGTATGCATTTTTATAAATCGATTGTAAAATGAAGGTTTGGTACATATGTTATTTTTTGAAGTTGGTACATATGTTATATTTTGTTTATAGTTCAGGATACTCTAAATAATTTAAATTACATGATTTACTTCTATCTCTTTTTCATTAAAACATAATTTCTTAAAAATGAAGTTGGAAAGTACATTCATTTCACTATACTATGCCAAATCCCTTATACTTGCATTTAATATATTAATATATTTATTTTTATAACCGAAAACAACCTCTCTATTATATAATGATTAGAATTTAGATTGAGTACGACGAACAAGACGAAGTATGTGTTCTTACGAATGGTTCAATGCCTGGAGCTTTGCTTCGTAAACTGGGCTTGAGGAAGAAGTTGGCTTTTCATCGATCTGTTCATGTCAAAAGTGCAATAATTGATGATAAAAGTGAGTATACATAATCCATTAGTTTATATATATATGACAGAATAAACTTTATGACTTACCTACCGACAGTTCTGAAATAAAACCAAACCTTCAAAATTCCACCCCACGAGAAAAATTGCATGAAAGGATCCAAAATAGGAGTGGTTGTAATATTTGAGAGAACAACTGGATTTTCTGTCATACGCAAAGTTATTTCAATTAATTCTTTAAAAATTAGACTAGAAGTTAAATTAATAAGATAAAAGATTTAAAGTTTAAAAGGTTTAACCGGTATTAAACTGTCATAAAATTTATTAAAAAATAAATAAAATTAAAAAACTCAAAATATAATTAAAAAAGGTCGTACCTATTTATTGAAAAATTTTTAAGTTTAATTAAAAAAGAGATAATTAAATGAAAATTAATTGATTTATGTTAGTTTATAAAATTTATTAATTTACAAAAATTGGCCAATTAATTAATAAACTGATCGAATAATAACAAGAGTTATTAAAATAAATCAAACAGGAGGTTAAAAATTGAATTAAAAAATGATCAATTTAAAATTTTTAAAATTGAACCAACTAAATTGATTAAAATTTTTAATCATTAATTTTAATAATAAAACCTTAACTATCAGATATTGATGTGCATAGGAATTCTCGGTTGCATATAATAACTCTCAAATCATATGTTCGTGATAAATTACTTTGAGAAATTAACGATTTATAATAAGAATGAACTTAATTTAAGTAACTTTTTAGGAATTCACACTCAAAAAATTTAAGAAACTCAATAAAACTTGAGTGCTGGAAAACTTTTCCAAAGTCCCTCGATCACCACAAAAGTGCGTTCACATCTAATGTTCTATCCAACAAGTCTATCAGAATTCAGAGTCAAAATTCTCATCAACTCACTGATTTGGGATACATTCTACTCTCTCTTAGAGAAGAGAAGACGGGAACCAAAATTTGTAGCTCAAATGTCAACTCCTACTTTACCTCATCAAATCTGATGCTCTAACCAAAATTAGACTAAGTTCGTTAGTTCGACTAAATTATTGCCTCGTCAAGCAAACAAGTGAGACTATTTCTTATCAAAATGAATAAAAACAATGTAGATTAAGAGTGATCTTGTTTGCCAACACAGATTTGCTGCTCCTTTATCGGTTTGGGCTAGAACATTGCGGCACTGTCAAGATTGTTTGACGGCGCAGGTGGTGGTTGAGAATGAAAGAGCTGCTGATGGTGTCGTTACATGGCTGAAGCCTGACCTTGGGTGGGTGAAGCTCAACATTGATGCTGCAACTACTGTGGATGGTTTCGTTGCTAGAGATTATTCGGGTTCCGCCTTGGGGATTAAGGTTGGCAGACTTGACGGAGTTTTCGACCAAAGATTGCAGAAGCTTTGGCTATAAAGGAGGCTCTTAGTTGGATTGAGCATAAGCATTGGCACAGAGTCATTGATGAGAGTGATTGCCTTCTTATTATTCAAGCCCTTAAGAATCGGCACTACATAGATGCAACTGCTGTGGGTGATTTAATCTCTAGTTCTCGTTTACTTAATTCTCAACTTAATTGCGAAGTTGTCTTTCAATATGTTAGGTTTCTGCTAACAAGGTTGCTCATAGCTTAGCCCAAGCTTCTTGAACAATGGCAAACGTAGGCGAGTGGTGTGTTACTTTTCCTCCCTTTGTAATGCCTCTTATGAGGTTGGATAGTTAATATATTTCATCCTACTTTAAAAGAAAAAAAGAGTGATCTAGCCGGTGACTTTTTTTTATGGGAATAAACGCAACAAATTAAATAGTGACTCTTTAATATATGGTTTGTAATTTGTTTAAGCTCGAGGTACTTGAATAGTCCAAAAACGACTTAGTTTTAAAGAATTTTGCAAGTCGTTTTATAGAGGTATGATTGATTGGACTGTCAAGCTACTTCTTTGATCGGTCTTTCAGATCTGAGTTTAGACTAAAACTCAACCAATCTAAATTTGTCCACCAATTTTAGATCGGACAAAGACTGATCGAGTTAGGTCGAATCGAATAGCGCTAGTTCAAGCCGACTCAGAGCCTTTTGTCGTCCTATATCAAGTTGGTCTCTTTTACTCCTAGCTAGCTAGTTCCTAGGTAACAATCTCCTCCAGAAAATATGGCATATGTCTCTTACGCAGTTTAACATCTTTGACTTCTGGCACCTACCCTATTGAATTAGATACGATATTTGCTTCTTCAAATGCACAAACATGCATATGCATTCATCGATCGAGCTAAATATAATTTGGCAGTGACGCTCAGTTCGTATTGTTCATTCTTCTCCTTTAGTTGCTATCACCTTATCTGTTTGAACCTAAGAACCTACGTACTTTCAACAAAACTATGGTGGATACTTCAATTACTATTCTCAATTTCCACTTTAGTTGGTTAATTTTTATTTTATTTTGTACCAATGAAATGAAGGCATTGTAAAAATTTAGCAAATATTGAGGTTATTATGGAGGTAAATTTCTAATTTAACTTTAGTTTTAGGAGTTGATTCATCCTAATTTTCAAATAATTATAAATATCTATATACTTTATAACTTTATAAAAAAAACTTAACCCATTGTCTTAAATTATATATAAAACAAAATGCGTAGATAATTGTTGTTTTCTGAATGAAAACATAAATAATCCTTTGTACATATTAATCACTTGAAGGCAAGTCTCAAAGTAACTGATATGATTACCTCTTTATAATCAGAAGGTTATGAGTTTGAGTTACGAAACAATCTCTTTATAAAATGCAAAAAAAATGTTGCATATACTTGATGTTCGACAAAGAAAAGACTATGTATAATTAACATCTACACAAACTTTATTAATCGATTAATAACTTTATCACATCATAGACTGTTTATCCTCATATTTGCTGCACGGGGGACCAAATATCTTAAATCTTTTAATAATCTGATTCTTCGTTAATTTTAAGTTGAACTAGACTAGAAAAAACAGAACAAAAAGTCATTCCTAAAAATAATATAAGAAAATAGTGATACAAAACAGCTCCTGCGAGTTTTCACCTTTTTGTTACATTGCATTTAAATTTACACAGAGAAAGGAGGGGCCAAGGTTCCAACTTTCAAATCAGTGGGGCAATCCCATATGACTTTATTGGAGGCATTGACAGTTGATTCCAATGGTTATAACTTTATGTCATCACATTTTTGCTGTCTAAGATAAATTAAAACACCATCTATAAAGTAAACATCTTTATATCTCTAAACACTCTCTTTATATTTAATCTAACTTTATCATCGGAGTGTTCATGTCGGAGGAAACTTTGATGCTATTCGCAGGTTTAAAGTCTAACACATCATCAGAGTCTATACGATTAAGGAATAATCACATTTTTATAAGATAAGATAAGATTAAAAGATCCAAGTTCTAAGGGTTCGTCCTCGAATCTCGCATCACATTGAACTACAGATACATTAACTCTCTAGTTTGTTTCAGCTGTAGTTGAAGTCGACTTATCAAAGGTTTTCCCATGATAGAAGTTAAAAACTAACATATACGTAAATGGAGTATCAACATCGGTCTATACAACAAAGAAGTTTCATTGAATGAGACATACACATGTTAGATGTTGAACGTTAAAGATCATGAAACCTAGAAGCTAGTGGACCAATGTTTTTAATAAAATTTAGCTTTTAGGTTTAGGTAGTGTACCCTAGGAGACATTAGAGGGCTTGCTAGACCAAGTTCTCTTTGCCTTGAAGCTAAAGCTCTTTCTTCTTGTCGAAGACTTTTATCCATCCTTCTTCACAAGACTTATTCTCTTTTCTCTGCGTAGTGTATTATTAATCATATTTTATTCCCAATTAAACTATTATTTGTTTCCAACTAATTTAATTCGTTAATTAGACTACCTAGTACCTATGGGATTTGAACTTAATCCTCTTTGAGTTGATTTAGTAAAATGGTTAACCCAGCATAATTTAGTGTAGGAATGACAATGGATTTAGTCTCGGTCAATCCCGAAACTCCGATCCTCCTATAACACAATCTAGATTTGACTCAAAACTTGATTAAGCTTGAATCACATGTCCAAGTTCGAGCTTGAAGCTTGGTTAGAAAGTAAATTAGGGTCGAGTTGCTTGTCTGAACTTAGGCTTAAACGCCATTTTAAAATGGAGGGGGTCGAGTTGCTCGTCTGAACTTAGGCTTAAACGCCATTTTAAAATGTTGTTCAAGTCGAGTTTTATAACTATCTTCCAAATTTGAGTCTAGCCTAAAGTCCGATCCCTTCGACCTAAACCTAATTTGTTAACTTTAAGCTCAATCAAATTAAAACAAGCACTTTTAGAATTCAGTAATCAAGGTTTAAAAGTGTAGTGATAGTCATATTCATTATTTAATATGTAATTCTTATTTACGATCTTAGTATTGGTTATTTTTACTTTAGTATTTAAATAATTTTAAAAAAGATGTGAAATTTTTATACAAGAAAGACGTTGATAATTAGTAAATTAAATATTTATTATTAACAAAAAAGTTATTACTCTCAAAATTACTCTATTTCATTTTGTTTTAACAAAACCAATTAATACATTTATAGGTTTACGGTACATTCATATGATAATGTTATCTAGTCCATCCCTGAAATGATAATGTTATTGAATTTAACTAATTATAATAAATTAATCAATTTAATAAAACAAATTTGATTTAAACAGATTTGTTTAGGTTCAAATTATTCTAAATTAATTGAGTTGGAAATTGAAAATTAAATCTAATCCAAGCTCGATAAAATTATCTAATCCGAACCCGAAACAACTCACTACCAATTAATACGCTTTCTACAAGTATATTAGCCTGTATATATAATATAGAAACATCAATCTTGTGTCCTATCCCTTTATAATCGAACAAACCCTTTTCTTTCTTTTCATGGACTCTCACATCAGATGATGTACTATGAGACATGGACGATGTACAAGTTGTAATCTATGACATGACCCATTAACACTATCCTCTGAACCTATTCCTCGTGTCTCTGGGCGAGGTCCCCGCAAAAAAGAAGGCGAACAATAACTCCTAGGAACAGTGGGAATGATAGATAGAGATAGATTGAGGTCAGCTGTACGTGTAGTGTAGAGTGAAAATATGTATAGAGATCTCTTGTTCGCTGACTGTTCTTGAACACTGACACTCACGCCCCTTTGATTCAGGAGAATGGGCAAAAGATCCAGAGAAATTAATGTTAAGACTGTATGTACTTTGTAGCTGTACTATACTGCTATATGAAGACTCATACTTGGATTGATTCACATTGAAAAGCAAATATCAGCAAATTTTATGTAACTTTTATCTTATTTTAACTTTCAGGAGAATCAATTATAAAATTAAATATTTTATTTTATTTAACTTTTTAAAATTCTCAATTAAATGAATTAATTTTTGAAAGGTTTAACACAATGAATTTAATTTTTTAAATATGAACGAGATAATAATGTAACAATTAACATTAAAAATACATACATTTTGAATATATATAGTTACCAATGTATTTTTCATGGAAAGCTCAAAAATTATATTTACAAAGTCGAAGAGTCAATAACTCGTCTTCTGAATTAAGTTGTATTCAATTTAAGCTGAAGTTTAAGCATTTAAAGTTTGATCTGTTAAGTGACCGTTTCATCACAATAGTTTAAGTTGTTGTATGAGGTCAATTTAATTGGTTTTATATATTCACTAACATACCTCCTCAAGTAAAAGTTTTTTGAGCTTGAAACTTGCACAAACTTACTCTACTTTGTGCTAAATAATAAGTTGATGGTAAGATTTGAACTCAAGATCACTTGGTCACAAAGACTCTAATACCATATTAAGTGATCGTTTTATCATAATAGTTTAAGCTGCTGTGTGAGGCCATTGGTTTTATATATTCACTAACATTATCAAACTCGAATGTTATAAAATTTTAGTATAGCTAATTATTAAAAAATAAACTAACACAACATAAAATTAACAAACTAAAATATATTTGATTGAACTCAAATCTTTTTTAAAATTTGACTCAAACCTTATGATCTAACTCATTAGTAGTCATACTCAAGAATGTGATAAATAAAAGGATGAACTTAATTTAAGTAGTCATTAGATTTGAGGATTAACAAGTAAACTACAACTTAATACCTCAAATGCTACTAGATAGTGTTTTTTTGTGTGTGGCATAATTTAGACTGAATTAGGTTGGATAAGAAGTAAAGCAATTGGTTCAACTCAACTTTTCAAGTAATCATACAAACACTTCTTATATTGAACCAAAACCCTTAAAAAGTGGGAAAGAGAAGGCAAAAGGGAAGAGCTTTCCTGTTATGGAGGCCTGAAAGAACAGTCCCATATGCTTATAGTCAGCCATAATAAATAACAAGTGGGGACCAAAAACTAACCTAACCATAAGAAAATATGACCTCCATTACAGAAATCTTCATAACTTTGTCTTTTTTTTTTTCTTCATTTAAAAATTGATAAAAAAAAAGAGACATACCCTTTATATTTATTTCACTTTTCTTTTTAATAATTATCGCTTCCCATAAAAACTTGTTCAGAAGCTTTTGTTTCTCAAGCTTTTCTACTGTCAACTTTCTGCTTCAGACATTACTACTACATACATCTCCTACTGCTACTTGTAGAAGAATCTCTGGTTTCTTTTAAAAGCTCCTCTTTATTCTCTGCTCTTCTCTTTCTCGTTTCACGCAAACATCAAAAGATACAAAAAGAGAAAGAAACCAGATTACACAAAACCATCAGCTCTTTTCTATGTTCAATTTCTCGTGTTACCTGCTCTCATCTTCTTGATCATACCAGTGGATCCTCAAAGAAGAAGAAGCCTCCCCATTTCCTGTTTTTTGCCATTTTCCATCTCTATATAGTTCCTGCATGATGATTCTTCCTCGCAGTAGAAGATCTCTGATAATTCTACTTCTGTGGCTCTTCCTGTGGTTCATTTTCTTCATCGATTATAGTAACAGCTCAAGAACCACCAACGTTTTCCACTTCAAGCCCAGGTCTGAAACGTACAAAGGTCACTACTTGAATTTCTTACCTAGACATTTTCCTATACCAACTTCTGGTCCATCAAGAAGACATAATGACATCGGCTTACAAAGTTGGAAATCACCATAAACATTAATCAGAAAGAAAAAATACATTTTTGGAGCTAAGGTGATCCTTCTTTTTCTTGTTTATTTTATCATTTTTCCTTTCACTTGACACAATTGGAGCAGTTTGATGAGTAGTGCAGCTCCTTTTTCTTTTGGGTTCTGAGACTTGTTGATAAGGTCTTGTAGCTTGTTTGTGTGTACTAAGAAGATGAAGAATCATAGCTTGACAGAAATTATCTTTACCTGTTTATAATCAATACTGTAACTCTCTGCTGTTCAAATTTGCTTCTGGCGACAGCATAGATATGATGTTTGAATTGATAGAAGGACAGTGACTGTACCTAAATATATGTTTTCTGGGAAAATTAAGTGTACGATAATGTTGTGCTCCATCAACATTGTTATATCATATATGGTTTCTTTGAAGTCTCTTGATTTATGGAATGTGTTGATGGTGGAGGAAGAGAAATATTTTCCATGGCGGTTTTCTTTGTATCTGGCGGTGTTTTATGATGTCTTGTGATCATGGAAAATTGTACAATCACAAGAAAATCCTCCAAGCGTCAGCCCCAAAAGCTTTCACCACACAGATGGGTCATTATTTGAAGTTACATTGGATTCCTTCAAGAAAAATAATTTTGGAATAAAGAAAAAAGGGTTTAAATCTTTTTTTAATGAATAGTATTTCACATTCTAAAAAAATAAATAAAATCGTAGACCAATATATTATAAAAACCAAACTCAGATTTACCCTTTTTATTATTAACATGAATAAAATGTTATAATAAATTATTTAATAATTTAAAATTTAAAATTAGAAGTTAGCTTAATTAAATCACCAATTCAATATTTATTTTTTTATTAATATCAATATGAGATAAAAACTTAATACCAATATAAGAAAAAAGACAAAACAACATATCTTTTCTATTATTAAAGTATTTCAAATAAAAATTTAATGATGAATATTATATATCGTCCTTCCAAGCTCAGTTTTCTTAGTAGTTGACATAAAAGGTGGATTTAATTAACGGTAAATTATATTTCAAATTAAAAAATTACCTAATCTTATAATACTAATTAAATTTATAAAAACATCAATAAATATTTAACGTATAATTTTGATTCATAATAAAAATTAGGAAAATTTTCAATTTAAAATATAATTTGCCCTTTAAATTTACAATATAATTTAAAATATGTATTTCTTTTTCAAGATTTCAACTACTTTTTTTGTTGCTTCAACCACTATGTTAAGATCAAGTGCAATGTGAATTCATTGAAAAAGAAAATGGTTGGAAAAAGAAAGCCAACCACTCAATTAATTAAATATACATTTTTTATATTTATATATTCTAACCAAAAGTCAATGTTTTAGAAATCGAATCGATTCAATTAGTTGAACAGTAAAAACTTTGAACTAGTTAACTTTTCAGTTCAATTTTTATTTTTTGGTTTAATTTAGTTTAAAAATCTTTATTGTTAAAAACGATAAGTTAGATTAATTAATCAATCAATTTTTATAAACTAATTAGTTTTTACAAACCAAAATAAACAGATTAAGGTAAGGATATTTTTCTTCAGTCATTTTTCAAAATTTTAAATTATATTCCATTTTAAACCGATTTCATAACCGTCTAATATTGCTTAATCTTTTTAAACTTTAAACTTTCTATCTTACCGATTTAACTTCCAGTTTAGTTTTGAAAACGTTGGGCAGTGAAAGGAGTTGAAAGTTGAAAAATAATGCTTGCAATTTGCAAAGTCAAATATAGAAGGGAGCCTCCATGCAATTTCAATTAAAAATAACCTTATCAAAACCTCTCACCATTGAATTATTGTGCCTTTTTGTGCTAATATTTCTTGGTTTGTTGAATTAAAAATTTTAAAAATCTTATCTGTGACCCTTAATTTATATGTAGCAGGACCCTTAATTTTATCAGTTTTTTAAAAATTAATTTGACTTTAACCCAGTAGATTGGCGTAGGTGGTACATGCCTTCGTCGCTTAACCAAGTGGTTGGGAGTTCGAATCCCACCCTTGGAAATGCAGCAAGCTCCTGGGCCAGTTGTAGCCCTCCCATATTGGAGATGTTC
>JANIJF010000209.1:64844430-64861872 GCA_024520955.1 Erythroxylum bequaertii | reverse complement strand
ATTTTAATATTTGGTTAAAATAGAAAATTATAATTATTTCACTTAATTTCAAACATGCCAATTATTATGTATTCTCATGCCATATCTTGAAGAAGTCGGACAGTTTTGTTACTTTTTATCGGAAGAATTAAGCAGCAGAAGAAAAAGGTCAACCACCATCAAAGTGTGTAAGCCTACCACCCTATTTTACGCACGTCCACAATTCACAGGCATTCATGCTCTCTTTTTCTCTCCATGGTTACGTTTTCCCCTGTTTTTTATTCAGTTTTCAACATTTCTTTCTGACACTGGCATGCCCACCGCTACTGATCCCGCCAATAACTTGCATAGAATAGTTTCTCGCTTCACACTTGTATGTCGAAAACTTCACAGCTCTCACCCAGTAAGTATCTTCTATGGGGAAGACCCTTTGATGTTCTCTTCAAGCCTATTCTTTTTCGAGATTGGTTTGGTCATTATAATCATTCGAATTGTTCGTCTTCTTCTCAAGCCTCTTAGACAGCCAAGGATTGTCTCCGAGATCCTTGTGAGTGCTATTTCCGTCGACATTTCTTTTTCAAATCCTTTGTTTATGCAACAAATTTTAATTTAAATTTCCATGACCTAACTCCTATTACTCATCTATGGCCAATAGTATATATACAAGTTTCATTTATTTTGTACACAGTAATTTTACAGGTGATGAGATTGAATTAGGTCATAATGTTAAAATGACATGAAATTTGTCAACCATCCCTTGCTTTTGTTTTTCCATTGTTTCCTTTTAAATGCTTATTAATTATCTGATGTTCGTAATGCATGAAAAACTTCAAGGGTGGCATAGTCATTGGACCCTCCATTCTTGGGCGTAGCAGCAAGTTTAGTAGGCGTGTGTTCCCTGATAATGCTCAATTCGTGGTGAGGAACATTGGAATTGTCGGTTTCATGTTTTTTCTTTTCGTAGCTGGAGTGAAAATGGATGTCACCTTGGTTAAAAAGACAGGGAAGAAACAATTTGTTTGCGCATTGGTCGGGGTGATTATACCAATGTTAATGACAGGTGCAGTTGGATACATTCAACGTTCATCTATGGATAGAGAACTAGCAAGAACTTCTGGGTATATATGGAGCAGTTGCTTCAAATTTGGCTCTAACATCTTATCCTGTGATTTATCTGGTCCTCAGTGAGTTAAATCTACTTAGTTCCGAGATTGGGAGATTGTCAGTTACCGCAGCGATGATGGGCGATTTAATTGGGATAAGTTCTATCCTTGTTTTCGAGGCATTGAAACAAGTGGAACATAGTAATAAGGCTGCTTTGTGGTTTGTGATTTCCTCGATAATCTTGGGTTTTTTTGTCGTAACAAGTAGGGGTGAGAATTATTCGGCCCGGCTCGATTACCCGGCTCGGCCCGAATTAATTCGGGTAAGCAAATGCTAAATTTAGGGGTAATTCGGGCCGGCCCGGATATTACCCGAATTATTTTCGGGCCGGGACAGGTAACTCCAAAAAAATTTGGGCCGGCCCGATTACCCGAATTAGGTTTAAAAGAATTATGAAATAAGATAATTAGGATAATTCGGGTAAATCAAGAGGGTAAGTTCTGGTAATTGAAAGTTCGGGTTTGAGCCGGGTAAGGGAAAAAATTTCGAGTAACTCAAGTCAGGCTCAAACAATAAAAATTGGACTCGAATTACCTGAATGATCACCTCTAGAATGGAACCTCACATCTTTATCATCAGCTAGGATCTTTTGAGCCTGGGCCCGGCTCGACCCCGCCATTGCCGTCTCCAGATAAAATCTAACTAAATTCCAGGGTACAACGGAATCTTTAGCATTCAAAAAATCCCTTTCAAAGCCAAAGACAAATTAGCCAGTGCATGCACCTAACGAGGGGCTAAGTACACGTCACAAAGTTCTCCCCTTTTTCTACTTTTGACCGATTTTGATACCATCCTTTTGTTAATCCGTTAATCGTTCTTTAAAATCTGTAATTATATGTATTCTTTTTTATGATTACTATCACGAATCCATAAAACGTTATGTTGTTGGGTTGCTTTCAAGGGGATTAGGAGGAGAAATTTCATTAATCAAAAGAAAAATTAAACTGGTACAGAGTAATAAAAGGCAATGACTCTTTATCATGTTCATCGTTTTCTGTTTTATCCTATTTGTGTATTGCATTAGTACACGGTATCACAATCAGCTTGCTAGCTAATATCTAGTCCACAGTTAACGAAGTGAGGGTTTGACAGAATCTGGATGCATGTCTTCATTCATAATTTTGTCTGTATTAAACTTTCTTTTTTAGTGTCATAGACCAAACTGATGAATGGAATTCATCTGCAACTTTCCAAAGTCTTCGCGAGGCATTTCACCTAGCTGAAACATTTCAGTATGGAAATCAGTATCAGCAATGGCCAGGATGTTTCGGAAATCTAGGTTGGTGTTGTATGTTTCATCACTCATTAGCTGAGAAGTTGGACTCACACAGGCCAATTCTTCCAGCAGATGTGAAAAAGAACAAGGCCTTGGAAATCTGAACATCTGTTGCTCACTAGCATCATTAGCAGCAGTCAGGTCTAGTTGGGCATGCTTGTTTTCCGATATCTTCTCCTCCGGCTCCATCTCTCTTCCCACTTGCCTCTTCTTGTAAATCCTACATAGGACCCAATCATCTAACTGAAACAAACAAAAGAACAGCAGTATTAACTATATATAGTCCAACAGACAAAACAAACGTTAGTTACATTAAAACTGAAGTCCTGAAACTCCAGTGTTTAATAATTTAGGAGTACCAAAGATGGCAGAAAGCTTACTCTCATGGATCCCTTCGCTTTGTTTCCTAGTTTTGATGGTTCGTTCAAGCGATACTCATGCATAATCCAATCTGTCTTAACACCCTTTGGTGGCTTACCCTTGTAGAACACAAGAACCTTCTTGATACCGACATATCTAGAACCACTGCGTATACCCTTGTCTGTGCCTGTGGCCTTCCAGTAACCGGAAATAGTTGTTCTATTAGGCCTTGTTCCATTTGGATACTTCCTTTCACGAGGACTGAAGAAGTACCACTCATTCTCTCCGAAGTCATTTTTCTCTGCATATCATGCAAGCAAACAAATTAACAAACAACCTAAAAGACAATCATAGAACATTAAAAATTTTAAAACACAACTCAAAAAAATCAAAAAGGGTAATGAAACTAGGATGTTTTAGGGATAATTCTGAAACCAACCAGGTAATTGCCAAGGATCGAACTTATAGATATCAACTTCTGGGATAATTGTGACAGGACATGGCTTGGACGTGGCTTGGTTTCTAAGGTAATAAATGATCAGTTCCTCATCTGTGGGGTGGAATCAAAATCCAGGAGGAAGATCGGAGCTGGTTTTTCCTTGCATGTTTGGTCCTGACCAGATGACTCCAAAACAGGGCGTTTTTCGCTGAGGATATAAGGAGAAGAAGAGGGAGTATTTGAAATGTTTAACATGAGATGAGAAGGCCTTTTATCTTTGAGGGATGTTGTCGTTTTGTGGGCGTCGGGCGTTGCATGGATTAGACTTCTTGTCACTTTGACTTTCCAATCCCTTGGATTTGATTAGCGTGTTAGCTACCTGTACTCTCATTAGAGTAACCCTCAACCAATGTTCTTAAAAGCAAATTGAAAGTTAAAATGATAAATTTAAGGTTTAAATGTTAAATAATTATTAGATTGTTATAAATTAAATCTAATTAAAATATAATTAAAAAAATTATTTTTATTCGTTAAAGAATTTAAAATTTAATTAAGAAAATGCCAATTTTTAATAATAAAAATTATTAAAATAAACTAAATTAAAAAATTAACTAGCTCAAAATTTTTACAATTAAATCAACCAAAATAATTCATTTTCTTTTCACCGTCCGCCTCAACAAAAAGAGAAACACTAAGACACTAATTTAATCCTAATAGAATTAGTAATATCGTGGTTAGGTTACTTGTACTTAGCAATACCTAAATTTTTTTATTTACCATAAAGTCATATGTTCAAATAACGGGAATATCGTATTTATAAAAATTACAAAGAAAATGTTAAGTACATTGATCACTTTCCTCTAATCCTCCTCACGAAATGGGAAGCTTTGTGTACAAATTATGTTAACTATAATTTTTTCAAATATGGACATTCACTATACTTACGAATTATCATCGAGTCCTGAGACCAATTTCACGTAGAAATATGCCAGAATGTGCAAGTTCACTGACATTTGCTCCAAATCTTGTAATATAGAGTTGTTGAGAGTGAGAATCTCTGTTGATGAATTGGATTCCAAATTGAATCGCCTAATAACTAATTAACTTCCAAATTATTACCAAACCAAAGTATTCTAAATTATGTCCTTATACTATTGTCATATATTGACTGAAATAGAGAATACTGCTTGTCATTTTACAACATTGCTGTCAGTAGAAATACAATATTACTCAGAACTCGTTTTGTAGTGACAGGAGAGAAAATTCAGAGTTTTAATTTGACATTTTGAGAGTGATGTTGTTGTAATATCCGAACTGTCCAATTGTTTATGGAATACTGTCAAAGGGCAAGTGCCACGTGTCCCAACAACTCAAAGTTTCAATCTTGCAAGTTTAAACCATTATTTAGTAGGATAAGCTCAGTAGGACGGTGTAGACCAAGGAATGCTTGTGTGGCTCTTATCTAGCCACCTCACTTGTTGGGTCCTAACTGGTCCAAGTAACTAAACCACCTTGATTAGTATCAATTTAAGTTCATACTTTACCTTAGGTGGTGCTCAAATCCTTCTACAAGCACAGAATATTCTATCCTGAATCTTATCTGTGCTCTTCCTTTATGTTAGGGTTCTTCAGCCTGTGGTAGGTGCAATGGCTTGTCTTTGTTGACCAAAAATTACCCATTTTCTCCATATGCCACAAAAATGGGATCTGATTAGTTAAAACGTTCTTGGAAGTTGATAAGGATGTGGTTAAGTAAGGATTAGAATTTCCGGCTCAGAAGGATTAGAGCATGCGGATTAAGCCAGAAGATCGTAATAAGATTAGATAAAATAAAATAATTAGGGACACAAAACATTGGAGAGCTCCATCTTGTTGGCTCGTAGGACTAGGTTGGTCTTGTTTGAGTTGTCTTTTTCCACGAGTCTTTTGGTTTGGTTGCAATCCAATTTGGAAAGTCGTCGGGGACTGTGATGCATGCACAGCTCCAAACTTAGCATGCCTCGTGGCTTCAGTAGCCATGTTGATGTCTTTTATCAAAAACATCGATTGTGAGACCTTGGACTAGTTGATTCGATCAAATGCTGATTGTGTCACACGATGTGAAAGGTTTGATCTTTCAGATGAATGTGCAACTGTTGGGGGAAAGCTTCTTAAAGAGCTTTAATCATTGAAATTGGGAGTTCCAACTTCCAATCCTTTGAGAATTTTTGGGCTGGATGCGGATATGCGAAAGACTATTATTATTTTATCTCATTTAATTAGAACTTATTGACTTATTAAACAATTAATTCAAAATATATAATTAATTATATATTTGAATTATAATTTGAGTTTTATGCGATGATTAAAAAATTTTAATGGTTTGGTCGGTTAAACTAGCTTTGAATTGTCTTATTTTTGTTAAATAACTTTTTAATTTAATTTACTTTGATAATTCTTGTTGTTAAAAATTAAATATTTTACATCTTTCAAAAAAAATCGATCAGTTTATTAATTAATCGGTTAATTTTTATAAATTAATAATTTCTTATAAATTAAAACAAATCAATTAATTTTCGTTAACAAATTTTTTTCGATTAAATATCAAATTCTTTTACAGATAAAGACAATCTCTTTTAGTTATATTTTAATATTTTATTTTATTCAATTTTTAGTCGATTATATCACAGTCTAATACTAGTTGAACCTTTTTAAAACTTTAATTTTATGCCTCAATCCCTTATGTTCTACTTTGTTTGACATGATAACATAAATTTTATTTAATCTTTACCATATAAAAACTGCATTAATTTAAATTTTACAATATACATAAGTGAGATATTAAGTTTCACTCTTTCATATGATTGTTTTTGAAAAACCGAAAGGGGTTAATTATTTCGCAAACTTTCTGCAAACTTATTTGGCACCAACAAAATGAAAACAAGCAAATCGAAATAATAAAAACACCAGAAATTTGATAACACAGTTTGGCACACCTTACCTACGTCTGCGAGGCCCTCACTCAGCTTAATAACTTTCACTGAAGTACAATAGATTTATCCAAGGCTTTACTGAGCCGACACCACTCAACCCTTGACACTATCACTCAACCTCACTTCCCATGAAAGAATTTCACACCCAATAATACGACCACCTCGTACTAACCTCAACAGAGGATTTTCTCAACAATATTTGACAGTAAAGATAAGAAATAAATAACTCAAGTGATCAATCAACTAGGAACAAAATAATAATACACTTGAGAAAAAGAAGACAACTTCCCGAAAGGTTAAGCTCTACTGAAACAGATCTGGAAATCGTCGCAACAACAATGAGCTGAATCACGTAGAACTCATAAAATCACAGCTGCAAAAATACCCGATCAACGACAACACATCAAAGAAAACACAGCACAAAATTATTCAGCCCAACTTAACGAAATCATCGTCCTTCAAAAGAAATCACTGTAGCAACACAAACGCAGAGAAGCAGTGCGCAGAGAAGCAACACGAACACAGAGAAGCTCACTCTTTCCAGGAGCACATCCACAACTTAATATATTAACCCCTCTTCTGCACACACTGTTATCTTCCACCCACACACGTTTTCCTATAAGCAATTAATGCACACTTATGAATCATTAATGCATTCACATTACTATACCACCCATGCATCTAATTGCCGCACACTTTCTTTGCTTCTGGGACTCACTCATCACCTCACAACCATTGCTCTTAAATTTACTTCAACATGGCTCACACCCACAAAAGAAACTTTATTCACTGTGTAGATTAAAACCACTAAACCTTCACTCAACACTCACATACACATCCGTTGCACACCAGCTGAAAGAACCATCCCTATCATTCACGCAACCTTACTTGATTTACCTTTAAAGATTCCTTTTCAAATAAGGATATTATCAGATAGAGATCAACCCAAAAATAATGCTTATTAGGATTATCTTTCCAAATCAAATCCCAAGCACCTTCCAAAATGCAACCACCAATTTAGGCATATCTTCAAAAATTATTAAGGAAATTTCTATGTCCAATTAAAATGCCAAAAATAAAAATAGGATATATTAAAAATAAATCCTAACATTAATGAATCCTTTACCTTCCTTGAATAAGGCATTCTCTTTGGTCATTCAACAAGAATGACCTTTGACTTCTGATGTGAGTGCTCTAGTCGTTAAAGGTGCTAATGCTTCTGCACCAAGAAAATTCTTTCAACACCAATTTGCATTCATTGTGGAGAGGAAGGTCATACTATTGACAGACGCTATAAGAAGCATAGATATCCTACCAATATGAAGAATTCCAAGAAATCTTCTAATCGTGTTTATGATAACGTAGTTGACACTGATGATCTTACTAATCAATCTGTGGATTCTTATTTTTATGACAGTACAGAGGATCAAGTTTCAAATTTTCAGTTCACTAAGGATTAGTATGATCAACTGTTACAGCTGCTTCAAGGTCTTTCCTCTACCTCTCATTATGTAAATTTAGTGACTTTGCCGAATACTATACAGACAAAGTCCACTTCAGGGTTGCTTTCTTCTAATGGTGAGGAAGTTTCCCAAAATTCTTTGAATATTTCTACTATTAATAATTCCCATTGTATTGAGTGGATTGTTGATACTGGTGCTATAGATCATATAGCATGTTCTTTAGCATCTTTTCACTCTTATAAACTAGTTCACAATGTTTATGTAACCCTTCCTAACAAGTGCAGGGTTCGTGTCACTCACATTGGCACTATTCATTTGCATGACTCTCTGAAACTTTTGAATGTTTTACGCGTACCTGATTTCACTTTCAATCTTATATCCATTAGTAAATTAGCTCATGATCTCTCTTACTGCATAATTGTCTCATCTTCTCATTGTATAATCCAGAGTATCCAACTATGGAAGATGATTGGGGTTGCTAAGCATTCTCACGGCTTATACAGGCTGAATTCAAGTGCTGTTTTACCTTATTCTGTTCTTTGTAATAAGGACACTTCCTTCCTATGGCATGCTAGACTAGGCCATCTCCCTTTCCCTCGATTAAAGTTGATTGTTCCCTTTGTTTCTAATGTTGACCCTTGTGATATTTGTCATATGTCAAGGCCAAAACGATTGCCATTTCCTATCAGTACTTCTGTTAGTACTGTTGTTTTTTCTCTGATTCACATTGACATTTGGGGAGACAATTATACTCCAACTTTTAAAGGACATAGGTATTTTCTTACTATTGTAGATGATTTTAGTAGATTTACTTGGATTTTTTAATGAAACACAAATCTGAAGCAAGAACAATCATGCAAAATTTCATTTCTTTTGTTTCCACTCAATTGCATAGAACTGTTAAGTGTATCCGAAGTGATAATGGGCCAGAGTTTAATGTTCCAGCTTTCTATGACTCTAAAGGCATTATTCATCAGACATCTTGCATCAAAACTCCTCAACAAAACAATATTGTTGAGAGAAAGCATCAGCACATTTTGAATGTAGCAAGAGCTTTGCGATTTCAAGCAAAATTACTTATTCATTTCTGGGGTGAATGTGTATTCCATGTTGTTTATTTAATCAACAGAATACCCACCTCTGTTCTTCGCAACACATCACCTTTTGAAGCTTTAAATTGTTCTAAACCACCAAGTTTCACTCATTTGCGGGTATTTGGCTGTCTTGCTTTTGCTTCAAATCATTCTAACATTAAAAACAAATTTGATTCTGAAGTATCAAATCTGTTTTCTTTGGTTTCTCTCCAAGTATTAAAGGTTTTAAACTTTTTGATCTTAAAGCTCAAAAGCTCTTTACTTCTCGCGATGTTTCTTTTTATGAAGATATATTTCCTTTTTCCACACTAACATCTAATACGAAGATTTCTGATAGGCCAAGCCCTGATCAATTAATTCTAACTTTTTCATCGGTTCAGTCATTATATGATAACATTCCACATGTTCCTGATATTTCAGCTTTACTAGTAATAGATGTCCACTTCTCCGATTCTGTCTCACCCACTCCTAATGTTATTCCCTTATTTGTTCAACCTAAGCATCAGATTCATGATCAAGCTCCTATCCAACAACATCCGAATCAACCCTTGAGAAGAAGCATCAGAACAAAGTCTATGCCGCAGTACCTTACTGACTACAAATGCATGGCTACACAAAGAACAAGTCCTCATCACCTTTCTAATATCTTCTCTTATTCTAAACTAACAGCTAAGCATTATGTATTTGCAGCTACAGTGGATCAAGATCATGAGCCACATACTTATGAACAAGCAGTTACGCATGAATATTAGAGAAAAGACATGCAAGCTGAAATAGAGGCTCTCCAATAAAATAACACTTAGGAGCTAGTTGATTTGCCAAAAGTAAAGAAAGCGATTGGTTGTAAATGGGTCTTCAAAATTAAGAGAAAAGCAGATGGCTCAGTGGAACGATACAAGGCTCGGCTAGTTTCTAAGGGTTACACACAACAAGAGGGCATCGATTTTTTGGATACTTTCAGTCCAGTGGCCAAAATGACAACAATTCGACTTCTCCTTGCACTAACAGCAATCAAAGGTTGGCATTTACATCGGCTCGACATCAATAACGCCTTTCTTCAAAGCGACCTTGATGAAGAAGGGTACATGCAGCTTCCTAAGGGCTATGAAGGTAATGGAAGCAAAGTTTGCAGATTGATTAAATCTCTTTATGGCTTAGACAAGCTAGTCGACAATGGAATGCAAAATTGACTTCTACGTTACTTCAGTATGGTTTCACACAAGCTACATCGGATTAGACTTTGTTTCTCAAAACTAGAAGTGATGGTTTTATGGAACTTTTGGTATCCGTGGATGATGTCATCGTGGCTAGTGATAACATGGAAGCAATTATTAACATCGAACAACACCTTCATGATACATTCACTATTAAGGATCTTGGCGAACTTAAGTTTTTCCTTGGAATTGAAGTGGTAAGAACAAAGCGCGGAATCAATATTTATCAAAAAAAGTACACTTTGGACTTACTTAAAGCTACTCAGTTTTTAGAATTCAAACTAGTCTCCACGCCAATCTTACCAGAAACGAGGCTTTCTAAGGATGGAGGTGTGAAATTGGATGATGTTACACAATATAGAACATTGATCGGTAAGCTTCAGTATCTAACTACAACAAGACTAGATATCATGTTTGTTGTCCAATAATTAGGGCAATTTCTTGATTCTCCTACACTGGATCACTTAGCTGCTGCTCACATAGTGCTACTATATTTAAAGGGCTCTATTGAACAAGGTCGTTTCTTCTCTTCTGACAGTGAAGTCAAGCTCAAAGCTTTCTCAAATTCGGATTGAAGAACTTGTCCAGATACTAGGAGATCTATTACAGGTTATTGTGTGTTTCTTGGTTCTTCCTTAATATCTTAGAAAACCAAGAAATAGAACACTGTCAGTCATAGCTCTTCTGAAGCCGAATACAGAGCGCTAGCAACTACAACTTGTGAGGTGCAATGGTTGCATTATCTCCTGGCTGAGCTACAGATGTCTCCTACTGTTCCAACATCACTATTTTGTGACAACCAGTTTGTAGTCTATTTGGCGCAAAATCCAGTTTTTCACGAATGCACAAAGCACATTGACATTGATTGTCATTTGGTTCGTGAAAAACTACAATCCAGTGTTATTGTTTTACTTCCTATTCCTCCAAAAACCAGCTTGTTGATTGTTTTACTAAAGGACTGCCTTCAATTGTTTTTAAGGATTCTTTTAGCAAACCGGGTATACATAATATATACTCACCAATACGTTTGTTTTTCTTTATTAAGACATTCTGTATAAGTGCCTTTAAATCCATGAGTTGAAATAAGAATTCTCCTTTCTCAATTCAGTTTTTCTATCATATATGATGAAATAAACATACAGATTTTATGAAAGTTAATAATCAAACATGTCAGTTTGTTGACTTCCTTAGTAATCCTCATCATTAGAGTTAATGAATAAGTTTCACCTCACACAACAATAGTAGATCACCCGTAAATGCTAAATGATTTAGCTTAAGCACTTTGCATTTTTGATGAAATTTGAATTTTTGATTATTGAGGGTTGCCAGCATTCTAGAGAGGACTTCAATGGCTAGTGAGAATAGGTAGGGGAAGAGGGGGTCCCCCTACCTAATTCCTTTAAAATTCTTGAAGAAATTTGTTGGACTTCCATTGATTAGCAAGTTAAAAATTACTAATATATTGCATTCTTCTATCCATCCCACAAATACTTCTGGAAGTCCAAAAGCATGAAGGCAATCAACTATGAATTCCCATTTAATTGTATTAAAGGCGTTAAAAAATCAATTTTGATGTAGTAGCTCTTAATAGCCTTCTTGGAAGTGTATTCCCTGGTAAATTCTTGGATATTCAGGGTGTTATCTCCAATGCTTCTTTCCTGAACAAAAGCACCTTGGGATTTACTGATAAGGAGTTTCATATATTTCTTCAATCTGTTTGCAATTATCTTTGAAATGAGTTTGTATATGGTGTTGTAACATGATGTGGGGTGACAATCTTTCATGCAAGTGGGGTTTTAAATCTTTGGGAAGAGGCAGATGAATGTTTTGTTGATTTCCCTAAGAATTTTGAAGGAGTAAAAAAGTTCCTGCACTGCTTCCACCACCAACTCACTAATAATGCTCTGAGTCTTTTGAAAGAAATGGGCGTTAAAGTCATCAGCCCTGGAGCCTTAGATGGGCTCAAGCTGAAGAGAGTGTTAATTTCCTGCACCGACATTGGACTGATTAAAACTTCACTGGCTTCTAGACTAATTTTCTCTTTAATAACCCAACTAAGATATCCTCTTCCACTTGATTTAGGCATTCCCAGTAGATTCTTGAAAAATTTAATCGCAGTGTCTCAATCTCATCCTGTCTTGTACAAAAATTACCCATATCATCAGCTAACATATTAATTTTATTTCTATTTCCTGGAGCCAATATTGTGTTGTACAAGACCTTTGTTTAAGAGGGTCGTTGAGCCCTCTTATGTTCCAAAATAAGATATACACAAATTGGGTGGGAGTTTGAAGCTCCCTCAACCTATTCTTTCCGTTGGATCTAGTTGACTTTCTTCTATTTTTAATAACCAGCTTGAAGTCCTCCAGTTTTGTTCCCTTATCCAGATCATCTCCATACCTTGAAGTTTTAGAAGCATCTTTATTAGTTTGTGGCTCAACATTTTGAATCTTCTCCTGTATAATCCCCTCAACATGTTCCTCTGGTCTGCTCAGGTTCAGTTCCTCTTCCCCCATATGCTCATCAACCACATTTTAAAATTGTTTACTAACATCTATCTGAGGTTCCCCTTCGGTTGTAATACCCTTTCTAGGTGGTTTCCACACTTTTTGACTCATTTGAGGCTTGCAAGGATAACTGACTTGGATTACCTCTTTAACTAGCTCCCCATCCTCGCTTAGCTTCATCACTGGTAACGTCTTTGGGAGCTTACTATCCTTCTATATTTCCACATAGATCTTGGCATAACAAATTCTTTCCTTCCTCGTTGTTTGAGTATCCATATAAATGGGCTTCCCCACTGAACTAGCTAAGAAGCTTAACCCTTTCATTGTCCAAAACTCAAGTGGAACATTGCGAAAAATGACCCAAATGGGAATTGACTCGATGCTACTCCTATCTAAGCACATACCAGGTCTCCATTTTTGTAAAAACATCGGTTGTCCTCCTATATGCCATGGTTGTAATTCTAATATCTCATTCAAGTTGCTTTCATTGGAAAATTTGAAGATAAACGTGTCCTCCTCAACGAGCATGGTCCTTTCTAGCCCTTTCTTGCTCTATTTCTCCAACGCCCATGCTTGTACCTACCGGAAAGATGGTCTCTTGCTCCAGAAATATCCCACCAACGCTGAGGACCAAATAGCTGCTCCTGCATCCAGCATAGCTTTTAGGGGAGTTAAAACCCCATCGACCATAACATTTATGCAGTGGGTTAGCTTGTTGTTAATAGTTGAGGCACCCTGAGCTTTGAAGTTCTGGAAAATCCTCGTTACATAACTCCAAGCCTCCAACGCTCTTCACTAATGAGTTCCCTTCTTTAGCTATTTCACCCTCCTCTATCTCCCTGTTCCCAGACGTGGATGCATCTACAGTTGCATGGGGCATCACCAGCTCCTTTTAGAAACTTTCCAAATCCGGAAAGTAGTAAAAGGTAGGTAGGTAATTTTGGTAGCGAGAGATCAGAGGATATTTTGGTAATGAGAGGTCTGTTAAACCATGAGGTTGTAAGGAGACCCTTATCGTTTAAAGGATAACAACCTTACCCAAAAACGGCATCGTTAGTAAATAACCAAGCAAAAATGTCACCGTAATCTAGATCACGTATACACGGGCTATCTAAAAAGGGAAAAACCAAATGCCTCTTTCAGGATTTCTCCAGACTTTTCCAAATTAGGGCTCCATCTCATCTTCGTCGATCGCGGCTTCAAATGGTAAAGAGGTAAACGATTCTGGCTTGATCTTTGTACCTGAGTCTTTTCCTTTCATCTTCCTTTTATTTTCACTCACTGACTTGTTATGTCTCCTCGAGGGTCGTCCTGTCTGATTGGGTCGCTCTTCTCAGCTGCTCCTCTCCACTAAGGATCCAACTTAAGGGACACATGGAGGAGGTTCTCTATAAGGTAAGTCTTCGATTAAGACCTCTCCATTCTAGTTAGGCGGACAAAGAGAAAGACTGGTTTGACTTCTTTTAACGTAAAAAAGAATTTGGAATGACTCAAAGAGAAAGTCCTTGGAAAATTCTTTCCAGTTTCAAGGGTTGGAGCAATTTGGAAGGTAATCAGGGAGAATCATCATATAAATTGAGAAACTTTATAGTAATACTTGAGAGCATCTTAATTGATTGTGCACGAGTTATCCGCACCATCAAAATTTTAATCAATGATTCTTGTAGTACTTTTACAAAGAATTACTATCATACACCAAATCATAATAGATGTTGTAAGTGAAGTAACACTTGCAGGAAAGATTATGGGGAAAGTAAGAGATTTAGGGGGCGTTTGGTTTGAGCACGAGATTGGGTATAGATATGGGTATAATAGTAGAAGGGAATGGGAATGAGTATGAAAAATAAAAAATGATGTTTGGTTTGTAACTTGAGTTTCTGTATTAATATCAATAATGTTGTTTGGTTTGTTGCATTAATGGGAATGAAAGATAATATAATACCATTTTTTCATATCATATTTAAAATGGAATATAAAGCATAAAACAACATCAAAATATGAGTGCTCACATTGAAATTAATGTTCTACATTGAAATTAAATGTTCTACATTAAAATTAAAGGTAGCTATTACGTTAACGAATATGAGTGCTCACAGAATGAGCAATAATATTATAAACATAGATTTATTGTAAAAAAAATAAAAAGAAAAAATCATTTTATAATCATGTACAATTTCACGTTATGATGATTATACCCTTAGAAATCAAATTGCTTTAAACATAAACACCGAAAGAAGTATTGAAGTAGCTACAAGTTTCCAATAACTTCAAAATTGAATAGCCCAAGAGCCAGTCAAACAGCTTTATAATTATGAATAATAATGATAATAAAAATAATAATAAGAAAATTAATTTTGAATAATAATAATAATAATAATAATAAGAAAATTAATTTTGAATAATAATAATAAGTACAAAATTTATAATAATAATTAATAATAACAACAACAACAATAATAATAATTATTATTATTATTATTATTACAAAATTTATAATAATTATAATAATAAGATAATTAATTTCGTATAATAATAATTATGATTATAATTATAATAACGATAATAATAATAATAAGATAATTAATTTCGTATAATAATAATAATAATAATGATGATGATGTCATCATCATCATAACGACAACGACAACGACGATGATTATGATGATGATGATGATAAGAATAATAATAAGTTTAAAATTTATAATAATAATAATAATAATAACAATAATTAATAATAATAATAATAAGTTTAAAATTTATAATAAATAATAATAATAATAACAACAATTAATAATAATAATAAGTTTAAAATTTAAAATAATAGTAATAATAATAATGATGATGATGATGATGAGTTTAATAATATAATTAAGAATAAAAATTACTTATGTGAGGGAGGGGTATAAATAATAACTACTAGATTGGAATAAAAACTTGATACCTACCTCCTTTGGAGGGTTTAGTAGATTCCCAAATTTAATGGAATAAATCCATTCCCTTGGAATTGAAAACCCCAAAGCAAACACTATTTTTTACAATTATTCCATTCCTTCATTTCCAAACCCTCAAACCAAACGCCCCCTAAGTTTTTAAAGAGTTAATCACTTAATTTAAAAAATTAAAACATTAATCTTAAATTTAAAATATAAAATTTTCATTATTTAAAATTTGTTATCCCTTTATTTAAGACAAAATATATAAAATTACGATGGCTTTTAAGACATAAGTAAGTATCATCATAAATACAACAGGCTGTCGTTTTCTTACTAACCTGCCCACAGATCTCAAGAAAGTAATAGCCTATTAAGAACTCTGACGGGCCATCGTGCGTCAGCAACGATACTTCAAGATCCAAACATTGACAAACCCTGGACTTCTAATCCAACAACTCCTTTTTTCTAGTCCAGGTAGAGCCCGAGAGCAAAGAGATGAACCCTTATCAAAAGCTTTTAGCACATGATGGTATCATCATGTAACTTTGTATCCTCTAAATTACTGATAGAATTTGATCGTTGGTTTTGCCCAGAAATAGAGGGGAAGACATGTCTGAACTGTTTCAGAATACCAATAACGTGAATTCGGGTTGGATTGTTTCATAATGTATCAAATCAGGTATAGACAGTACAAACTTCTACACGCTGACAAGCTATCACTGAACAAAGCATGTGTACAAAGAATTAGGCATCAAGAACAAAGCATTCGCACATGGAGGATGTACTGCGTCTATGCTTTGCCCTTTTCTGGAGTGATATCTTCTTTACCACGTGGCTTAGGCCGAAGACGCAACAAGCATCCCAAAGGGTATGGTTGGTTGGCGGGCTTAATGGATGAACCTAAGTGCACATCACACCACACCCAATTCTCACGATCATGTGACATCATGCGGTTTGATGGCTTCAATTTTGTTGATTACCTCTCTGATCTTAACGATTATCATCGAGGAAGAATCATAACGGGATAGTTAATTTTGTTTCCTTTCTAGAATTTTAATTAATTTGGATTAAGCATAAGAGTTGAATTTATTGTTCCGAAATTTACGTTACACGTAGCTTTTACTTATCCATAGGACGAGGATGTCAAGCGTCGTACGGATAAAAGAGGACTGACGATAGTGGTTGTTGGTTGGATGGTCCATTTCAGGTTTATGCAGGTAAATCGATGCAAAAAAAAATGTACACGTTGCTCTTTGCTGTGCTCACACATAATGTCTGAGGAGGGTGTCATGGTGGGTGGATGGTGGTGGTGGGAATGATGTGCAGCGAAACAAGTGTAACATGAAACATGATATATATCACTGGAATACTTAAATGTGAGCTGAGCTAAGCTCTTGTGTCTTTTGCAATGGAGTTTCGCCACGTAGTGATCGTCCTCTCTTTAGTAGTCCACCACATAATCATAAAAGCTTTCTTCAGCTTGTGTTTTTGAGCTTTATGGGGCTTCTTGCTCGAAAAGCACCAACTTTGGGAGCAAGAAAAATCCAAAATGGGAATTTGGTTTATATGGTCTTCTTCTTCCTTTTTCCCACCGTGCTTTTTTGTTTTTGTTTTGATAAAGTTGAAATTCCTACTCGACTGTTTTTTTATTGTGTTAGATAAAGATAAATTGTTGGATTACTCAAACTTTGTCCGAGACTTTAATCAAGTGTTTGATAATGACAAGGAGATAAATTGTTGGATGGATGTTATTTTGATTACCGTTGCAGCCATCTTAACGTTTAACATTTAAGTAAATTATTACCATTATTGCTTCATATTCTAATATTATTAAAATAATATTTCTTATAATTAATATATATTTAACTTCATATCATTCAATTTTAAGATAATATGTACCAAAATTGATCTGTAAGAATCCAAATGAGATGATTTCTGATTTGTGGTAAATTAAAGACATAGAACTACAAAGTATATGAAGGAAGTAAACTGTGATTTAGTTCCTAAGACTTTCAAGTTTTAGGCGGAAGTTGTGCATAGT
>JANIJF010000209.1:64766234-64777964 GCA_024520955.1 Erythroxylum bequaertii | reverse complement strand
TCTTTCTTACAAGCTTGTCTTTAGTAGTAAGCTTTGTCTGCTCCTTTTACTCTTACCATATTAACTATGAAACATGATACTACATCAGCAAATCTGAAAGATAGGTCGTGCTCTGGGCTTCAAGGATTGTATACATTTCTAGGACTCTGTTCTGTGTTTAATTAGATGAGGAGGTACCATACATAATGCTTTTATTATGAAGAAGTGATTAAAAGAAGACAAATCTTAACTATAAGGAGATAATGACAAGGGATAGACTATATTAGAGTTAAAAGCACACTGCTGCAATGACGAGCCACATAACAGTGTTAGGTCATAAGCCTAAGATTGGTAACAACAATCTATAGCCCAAAAGTTGCTTCTTTTATTTCCTTTTCTTTTTATATCGATCCAACCCCATTACGAACAGCACATAAGTAGTTCCTATTCTTCAGGCCGTGCTCCAAAAAGTTGGGAAGTCCAAAACCCAAGTGTAAGCCACATACACCATACGTTGAGAACCAAATCCCACATCAGATAAGTCACCAGATAAAAATCACTTTCTGGTCCTACTACATCTCCTTGCTAGGCAGAACAGGGTGTACAGTGACTAAAGGTGGGAATCAAAAGATAGTATATATATAGATGCACGTATAGTATTTAGGTTTTACGAAGAGGAGGAAGACGGAGGAGAAGGTGTTCGCATACTCCAACCACTATTAGTTGATGAAGGGACCATGAGTGGCATCTGATTATGGTGGTGTTGGTAGTAGACAGAACTAGGGCTTCCATGATTGTGCACTCCCTCATAGGTGGTTATAACATATCTTTGATCCTCCCCATCTCTTTCCACTCTTTTCTTTACACTGCATCCTCCACTTGAACATTTATAGTAATTCCTTCACAATTTGTGAGATCAAGATCAGTCACCAATCTATAAGTAATCACAGATTGTTTCTTCAAATGAATATGAGAGGCATGCAAGGTAAGAACTAAGCACATATGATAATTTGGCCAAGCATAGCTTTGGAAACATTGTATATGAGCAAAGTGTTGATTTTATAAGCTCTTAAACTTGGGATTTGCAACCAATAGTATATGCAAATTGACCACTCTCTGATCAACTTTGGATGTACTCTTTAAGACATATATCCGCACAACAAGAGTAATGAATGTAGGAAGTAGAGATATATTGAAGTCTGTAAGCGGTAATTGAATGGAGTATGTTATTTAACTCAATAAGTACTTCATTCGGTGTTTGTTATTTACAGACTATTATGTATTATAAGTTTTAATATTATATACATATAAAAAAAAATAGGTGTGTTTGCTCTAGAACTCATATAACCATAGGTTTGTATGGCACACCATAGTGAAGGGGGTCCTTTAACAAGATGGGGTCGACACTTCTTCTGCAGTGAATGTAGTCCACTCGCTAGTTTAAGTGTTATATGAATCCCCCTTTCCCCTCTAAAATCTAGTGGATATCTTTGTCAAGTTTCCCAACAAGTACATGGACCACACTTGCATCCACTTGACAAGTGTGTGTGTAAATATATATGGTGCAAGTAATAGATTTATGGCGGCTATCATTCTTTTTTTTTTATGAATAATTTGTGAGGGATGTGAACTAAATAGAATTATTGGACTGAGAAAACAATTGCATAATATTATATCAACAAAAAATGAATAATTTATAACTTTTGTGAGTTGGATTTAGTTTTAAGTTTCATGTTATTTAATTATTAATAAATTAAGTTATTTTAATTTAGAACAATAGTGTGGTTGCTTGCATTACTATATATACTACACATAATTTATAAAATAGGAAATTAGATATTGATCAAAGGACATAATTTATTAAGCATGAAATGATTTAAACCATATTAAACTTTCTAAGTTTAAATCCAAATAACAAACTACTAAGAATTTTAATGTAGTCAACCCAAAATGATTCATAATTGAAACCATTTAATGCTGCGGATACAACATAAGGCAGGAGTACCTCCATCAAAGTTTAAATCTTAAAAATTTAGACTATATCAATCTTCCTATAATTATGCATTTGTCAATACCTTTATTAGACTACTATAGTTTTTTTTTTATACCAACGGATCACCTGCTCCCAAAAGCTTGTGTTATTTCTATTCCTATTGAGATCCATTCATTCATTCAATAGGATAGAGAAAAATTAGATGGATGGGTTTCAATGGAAACAAAGTAGCACAAGCTTTTGGGAATCGGTGATATGAATTCTTAATGTTGCCATATAATAATAGATTTATGGATAAAAGTTGAAATCAATAGCAAAAGTTTGTTGAAATTTTGTAAGTTTATGACAATTTTGATAGGATGAACTTGAAATGGCAATAGAAAACAGAAAGCATGCAAATATACAAAAATTAACCTATTTTCTCAATAATTTTTGTGTGATGATTAACATCTTAATTGCATATCCTAAAGAATTGATTAAACCTATCAGTGAACATATGCTTGACACAAATTCATATACAAGTACCATATATTTGTTAGGTTGTGCTTTTGAATTACTAGAAAAATATAAAGAGATAGTATGTGATCAAAAAGGGGAAGTTTTTAACATGCAAAGCAAGATTGTGAAACAAAAAGACACACTCATGAACATGTTTTTTGGAAGGAAAATGAGCAGCTAGGACAGTAGATATCAAATAATATCAGATGTGATTGATCGAGCTCCAAGCAAGACATGCCTCTCCCACTTGGTACTGTGTTTTGTGTAATAACAATGACTTTTTTTTTGTTTTTTTGTTTTGGTTCAAGGTATATTTTGATGCTGTGTAGCGATCACGGCTTCGAGCTAGTCCGCTCAATTAAAACCATCGTACATAGGTCTCTTCAGTCACACTCACTCAACGTCTAGATAGCTCTTTCACACAGTTTTTGAGTATGAGGTTCGCAAATAATGGATAGAAGATGATAATGCAGTTAAATGATGGTCGCACGATCCAATACTTGAAAAGGTTGAAGAGACCGATGACCACAAATTCTATTGACACATACCCTTTTTCTCATTTAGGAAAGTCGAGTTGCAGGAATGAAGTTTATCAAACAAAAAAACTTAGCAGAAGTAAAAGGGTTGAAGAAGATAAGCTCATAGATACCATTTTTTCCTAGTAACTCGAGAGAAGGAAAGAAAGATGGATAGCTTTCATATTAGTAGCAGACAAAAGAGTAGGAACACATGTTTTGCATATCGAAAGTCGAATTCACTACGTATAAAGTTATATAGATGGAATAATTAGCTCAAAAATTGGTAGGTGATGATCGATCAAACACGAGAGTGAATGTATGCAAGAATGTGATGTATAGAATCAAAGATCGTAGGATATAGTAAAAATTGAGCATGAACATAAATAGAATTAGCTTATTCTTGAATAAGCACTTACCTTGGATTTGGGCTGTTCTTCACAGATTTTTTACCATACTTCCTCCATTTGAATCCATCATCCATAATATCCAGCTCCGATTCTGTTCTAAATGCAACTCGATTCACCATTTCCATGTTGGTCTTCTTAGCTTTATCTTTACATTTACTGAAAAATTGCATAAATTTGAAGAAGACAAAGAGATTATATATAATTATCTTCCTAGAAAAGAAAGATGAAGACCTATCATTACCGATGAAACTATAAAACTGAAGAAAGAGAATTAATAATACCCCACTCGTGTGCAAGGCTAATTACAGCAAATGATCAAAATGGGGTGTCACTTACATGCTGTTACTGGTGTTTCTTGATGTTGCACCAGTGCTATATCCATCATTGGAGCCACTTCCGAGCAGCTGATTCGACGACACCAAACTCTGCGACGACGAATCATCAGCAAAACCCGGATCGAGTATCAGAAAATCCGACATATCTAACTCGAGTGAAGGGTCTATGTTGTCAGTAAAGGAAGCGTGGTTAAGGTTAGGGTTTTGAGGGCAGTCCATTGCCTGATATGAGCAGTTGTGTGAGAGAAAAGACATGGGAAGGTTGGACTTGGAGGGGTTGGTCTCCAATTTACATAAATATATAATAATCAAAGAAACTAAAGGCCTAAACACCAAAAGCTAAAAGAAGGTTTTATTTTGTTTTTCTTCTGTAGCTTCGCTCCTTCATGGACAATTTCCTTGAATGATGCAACGAAGGTACCTCAGTGGTGCCACGTTTCATTATCAGGACACGCCATGCTGATCTCATGCAATGACGTCACTTGTCGTTATCTTTGATGGGGCTCTGCTTTTGCCTCAGGAGTTAGGACCACATCGGTGCATATATAATGCATATAATACATACATATATGTGAGGTAGTGTGTGAGAATGAGCCGATGCTATTCTTCGAATACTTATCTGCGATAGGCTGATGGGTATGTTGTGTTGCCATTCATGTTATAGAAGATAATGATCTATGATCATGATGTAACATGCCCATTTACTTATTTAGCACTCTTCGAATCATCTAATTATAACCCTCTACAAATGGGCACAATATAGCCATTTTTTTAAATAACCTTAAAATTTGTACCAAAAGTTAAATATGTGGGATAAAAGGTTTAAGCCTATAAATATTACATCGTTATAAAATTAATTAAATGTTAAACAAAATTAAATAATTTAAGATACGATTTATAAAATCAGTTAAATATTAAATAAAATTAAATGATTTAAGATACGGTTAAAAGAGGTTGTGTTTGTACTTTGAAATTTTTTAAAATTTAATAAAAAGTATTAAATAAAATTAATTGAATTATTTTAATTTATAAAAACGTATTAACTTTATTGTTTAAGATACAATTTATAAAATCAGTTAAATATTAAATAAAATTAAATGACTTAAGATACGATTAAAAGAGGTTGTGTTTGTACTTTGAAAATTTTTTAAATTTAATAAAAATATTAAATGAAATTAATTGAATTATTTTAATTTATAAAAACTTATTAACTTTCAAAAATTGACTAATAAAATAATAAATTGATTAGTTTTTAACAATAAGAGTTATTAAACTAAATCGAACTATAAAAAGAACTGAACTAAAAAGTTTAACGATTCAAGACTTTTACGATTAAATTGGTTGAATTGCTTGAGTTTTTTAATTAGAAATAACCCACTTTCATTAGGATTGATAGATACATAATTTAAAATTCCATTTGAACAATCTGATTCCCATCTTAAAACAATTATTTTGTATACTTTTATTTTGATTCATTCTTCTTTTTTTGAAATGGACAACCTACAAAATCAATATATATATATATATAAGGGTTAATTACAAAAAAATCTTAAACCTTTGTCAATTTTTCAATTATAGTCTGAACTTTAAAAAGTAACAATAAATTTTTCAATTTTTCAATTTTTTTTAATTTTAACCCAACGTTAATCCCACCATTATCTTTACTGACGTCGCAGAATCATGTATATAAGAATCATCATTAATCAAACGCATCAACGTAATTAGCATAAGTTAATTAGATGATTGAAAGGATATAGTTTCAATCATCTCTTAGCTCTCATTTGCACCAAAAATAGGAGCCTTTCAGTAGTGAGATCTCTCCGCAACAACACCAGCCATGATCAGTTGAAACATCTTTCAATTAAATAACACAAGGAGCAGAAGGTAGTATACGCTTTCGTTCTTAACTTCTATGAATATCACTGCTTATCTCTAACTTTTGTCATTTATAGAGCCTAAATCAAAGTAGTCCTTCAAGTCAAGTAGTTAAGTGTCTTTCTTTTACTTGTGAAAACGGATATGTTACTAATAAAGCCACTCAAGATGCAAGAAAAAGACTATTTAGAAAGCAAAAAATGGCTAGACAATCTATCACTTCTACAAATCCATCAATGCTTGTTTAGGAAATACATAAACTTGAACAACGATACAGACAATTAGGCGAGAAAGCAAATGGAACACTAGAACTAGAAGTACTTCATAAGGAGGTTGCTTCTCACGTATTAGGCAACCAAGCAACTACTGAAACTGTTGCAAAGATGTTGTCTGAAATTAAGGAATTACAAGTATTTAGCGTTGTTCGTGAAGAAGTTGTGATTGGAGAAAAAGCTAACCTGAAGTATGAAAATTTTAATTTATTCTTCAACATATTCAATTAATTATGTAGTTTTTAATTTGAATATTTGAACATCTAGACTTCAAGATAAATGAGTCATTTGTTCTACATAATCTCTGTTAATACGGTTTGACAACTAAAGTCCTAACACAGAACCATAGAAAAATCTTTTGTTGTTTTTCTGTTTTTTTTTTATATCTCAATTTTTATAATTGATTCGATCGGTTCAATTATAAAAATTTTGAACCTTTTAATTTTTTAAATTTTTCGGTTCAATTTATTTTAATAATGCTTGTTATTAAAACTAATTAATTTATTAATTAATCAATCAAATTTAAAAAATGAATAAGTTTTTATAAAATAAAATAAATCAATTAAATTTTATTTATTAATCTTTTTAATTAAACTTCAAATTCTTCGACATGTTAAGAAAATCTCTTTTAATCATATTTCAAATTTTTATTTTTTAAAATTTTAATCAAATTTATGACGACTTAATACCGATCAAATCTTTTAAAATTTAAATATTTTATCTTTTTGATTTAACTTTGATTTAGGTTTTTAAAACTTTAGTCAAAACCTTATTTTTCTTATTAGTTTCGTTTAATGCATGTGTTCTTCAAAAATTAATTCTTTTATATTTATCGAAATTCGGATATCTCAATAAAAGAAGAAATTTATTATATGCTTTATTCAAACAAAGGGTGGGCCGTTGATATATTTTCTTGTGGTCATAGACTAAAAGCCGAAAGTAGCTACGAGGTACGAAAGCAATATCTTATCCATATCTGTTATTATGTGCTTAACTGTAAAGACTCAACTTTAAATATAAAAGTGTGAAAACAATAGTAATATAAAACTCCATTCACATTAGCTTTTTTAAAAGAAAGAAATGTCTTTCCTTTATGGCATATTCTCAATTTTGTTTTTGTTAATGGTTAATGTTTTAAAATCATATAGGATAAAAAGTTTATGTTTTAAAAGGTTGATGTAGATTCTTGTAAAATTAGTTAAATATTAAATATAATTAAAATTTAAAATATAATTAAAAGAGAATATCCTTATCTATCGAAGAATTTGAAGTCTGATTGAAAATTTTGTTAAATGAATATTAATCAGTTTATAAGAATTTATTAATTTATAAAAATTAGCTGATTATTTGATAAATTGATTAATTTTTAATAATATAAGTTATTAAAATAGATCGATGTAAAAAGTTAAACAATTTAAAATTTTTAAGAATAAAACTGTTAAAACCGATTGGACTTTATGATCATTAATATTTTTAGAACTTTCACTTTAAGGAGCCGTGTTATAGCCTACCATGCAAAGGAGTTAATTTGGTGGAATTAATTAATTTGTTAACCTAATGATATGGCTATTTAGTGTAACTTATATCCTCCTTATCTATTTTGTATGTACATGGAAATTTACGCTGGTCTATAAAATTTTAGCTTTTTTTATAACTTAAACTTAGAAATTCATATAAACTAAAATAAATATTTATAAATTAAAATAATTCATTTAATTTTTATTTAATAATCTCTTTTTTAATTAAATTTAAATTATTAAATAAACAAGGACAATTTTTAATAATATTTTAAATTTTATTTAATTTTTTATTAATTTTAAGGCAATATAAAATCGATCGAATCTTTTACACTTTAAATTTTTTATTTTATCGGTTTAACATATTCGAAATATATACAGATATACACACAAGTAGTCTCGAAGTATGTGTATATATAGTAGTCATTGGAGTGTAAATAATAAAAACTTAACCAACAAAACGTCACTTAGCAAGGATTCAATAGTTAATTTATTTGTTCAGTTAAACTGTAAAAATCTTTAACTTTTCTATTTTTTAGTTCAATTTTTAATTTTATAATTAGATTAATTTTAATAATTTTTATCGTTAAAAGTTGATTAATTTATTAATTAATTAGGTTATTTTTATAAATTAATAAATTCTTACAAACTAAAAAAATTAATTAATTTTTATTTAATAATATTTTTTAATTAAACATCAAATCTTTTGTAAATATTTTAATTATATTTTAAATTTTTTAATTTTATTCAATAAATTTATCAAATTGATAATATCACATTACTTAAGAGGATTATGAATAGCAGACATGAAACAAACTATAAATATAAATTTTAAATTTTAACGGCATAATATAAGCAATTTAATAATATAAGCAATTTAATCGTTTAGCAATTATTCTTAAAAGTGATATAAATTTATTACGACGAAGAATATACAATTTAGGGAATTAATTATATTTACATTATTTGGTGATTATTAATAATTATTAGTATTAAATTCAAATTATTTTATTATTTATAATGTTAATGATTATCCAGCTTTTTCCGGGATAGTGCTCGAATGTCGAACAGCAGAGCAAAGTTGGTGTCAGTGACAAGGAGAAATTCAAAAGGGGTGTCAAATCAGTGGCAGAAGACCACACATTGACAAGGGAAGCAGCGAGTAGGAAACATCGTGAAGAGGAAAATTTTCAATATTCTCTACTTATGGTGTGAGAAAGTGCAAGGAAAGTCTCTTTGGAACTATGTATAAACTTTCCCATGTAACATTCAACCTCTAATAATCTATTTTCAAACGATTCTGAGAGTTGGAAACCTGTAAAAAGGAACCTTCATACGACGGCAACAACGCAAATACTACGACTTAGACGATTTTTATTACTTCTTCATCAATGGATGAGTCGTCACAACTCCACACACTTTCTGATTGGTCTTCATTTCGAGCTGGGAACTAGTCTATTTCTCAGTCCTTTGGGCCATCCAGATAAGAGTAGCTTGGAAGTGGAGTGCAATAGATTGCAGTCGAGTCATTCATCCAGTATTTTAACCACTAAAGTCTCCTCTCCCTCTCTTCCTTGACTAATTATCTAGATTTTAAAATTAGACTAATAATACAAAAAATTTTAAAGTTTAAAATATTCAACGGAAACTAATAATACAAAAAGTTTTAAAGTTATAAAGTTTAAAATATTCAACTGATAGACCACTATAAAATAGATTAAAGATTGAATAAAATTAAATAATTTGAAGTATGATTAAAAAAATTATCCTTAGAATTTGAATTTTAGTTAAAAAATTGTTAAATAAAAATTAATTGATTTATTTTAATTTATAATAACTTATTAATTTAATTGATAAATTTTAAGAACAAAAGTTATTAAAGTAGATCAAACCAGAAATTTAAAAGCCGAATAAAAAAGTTAGATAATTCAAAAAAATTTTCGCTAAACAGGCTGAACCGGTTGAGTTTTTTGATCATTGTTAATTACCATGTGAACGTATGAGAAATATCAATAAGTTTTCTTAATTGAGGTTAGATATTTGTAAAATCTCCATACTTTATATAAAAAATATATCATTTTATATGGCTAACATATATGGTTTAGGGTTTACTTAATTTATAATATCTTGCACTTATTTAAGCTTAATAATATATTAAAACTCTTAAAATTTTACCTAAAACCCAAAATTTTAAAACTTACGTGTAACTCTAATTGTAGTAAATCTTACTTTTTTTGTTAATTTCATATTCGTTTAAGTTAAATTCGATTAATTTATTGTAATTAGTTTGTTAAAAAAACAAAAAAGTTTGAATTCGAACAACTCAAATTTTAATTGTTAATTTCATGTCATATTTGATTAAAATTTACCTCTTTTTTAATCCCGACACTTATCTAACAAAGTTATGGAAGGATAACTAAAGAAAAAGAAAGTGGTTATATAGGATAAACTTTCTTGGACATATTTGGCAATTGGCATAGCTTTAGGTTCCACCATTTGAGTAATTTTAGGGTCAAAAGTTCTAGATTCTTGATTGACGGTGGCTAGATGAACATGACTTAATTACCTCGACACAACATTAAAGAAGAAGGTACATAGAAGGAGGAAGATTGACCAAGTTATGAAATGAACCAAATTTCAACATTGTCATTAGATGAAAACAACGAACTTCACTCTCAAGAAATGTCAGAAACATTAGTATTCACACTTGAAAGGAATGAGTTAAGAGCAACCAAAATCACAAATTAGTAGCCATAATTTGGTAGGGAACGATGACTGGTTTGGATCCCATAGTTTCTAGATGGTGTTCAAAGAAGCACTTTCGAGGAATGGTCCTTTGATGGTCTTCTGCCTACCTACCAATTCATTAGATACATGATGCTAGTCCTCTTGATGGTCTTCCGCCTACCAATTCATGAGATACATGATGATGTCATTTGATTTGTGTAAATTTATATAATAATTAATAAATTATGTATAATAAAAATATTAATTTAAGTAATTAATAAAAAAAATTAATGCAAAAAGGGTTTACCTTTTTTTTTTTTTAGGAAAACTGATGAATACAACTCACAAAATAGATCAGGGAAACAGATCCTCGACTTATTCTCTAAAATAATATGATGACACTCAATAGATGTAGTATCAAAATAAGTGACACTGACTACAAAATGTTTTTCATAGGTAATGAGCTAGTAGGCACATATGTTGTTTTCTCGAAAAACATGTCGATAAACAACAGTCCAGTTGCGATGAACAGCTTGTGAATACCCCAAACGAGGGGGTTGAGGATCGAAAAGCGGTTGTCTGAAGAAAAAAGGATATTGTGTACGATGAGAGAGTCTACTTCTAGTTCGATCCGGCAGAATCCCAAGTTCCAAGCCAACGAAAATCATGTAAAAACTCCCCAAAGTTCAGCCAAGAACGGGTTCGCCAGCCAAGGTTGTGAGAGAATCTGCCAAGCCAAACACCCACACTATCTCGTATGAGGCCGACTATTGTAGCCGAGCATTAGGAACGATCGAACACTCCATCAATGTTTAAGTTGACCCATTCAAGTGGTGGTGTGCTCCATCTGAAAAGTGCTTGCGCTTTTACACTAAGCAGCCATTACCCTTTGAGAGGGTTTTAATGAATTTTCGGTTTCTTTTCCTCTTTTGTCTTCTTATCACTACCTATGATCGGTATTACTCCGTGAAGACGTGGTAGGGCATGTTTACTAGTTTCTAAGGAAAAACACTCCTACCACATAGGCCAGGGTCCATAGGTTGAAACTTTTCATAAAGAATTAAGGATAAAAGAAAGCCTTACGGTACAAGTAAGTTGGTAGGAGGTTCTTCTTGTTTAAGTGAGGTCATGAGTTCAAATTCTTCTTATATGTGTAGTTGTTTAAAACTTGAGACTAAAATTTTGCTTCTTGCAAGGGACTTATATGATTCGAACGGAGATTAGTTTAGATGTGAATGGCTTAAAGATGCTTTTCTATAATTGAGACCCTCCTAAAATATCTCATAGGTAATAAAAAAAATAAAAGAAACAAACTTTTTTATAATTTAATTTTTTAAAAAAATTTAATGCTTAAATTTCTCAGAAAACCTACTTCAATTTTTAATTTTTCAAAAAATAATTTAGACTTCGATTAAAAATATAAACTAATAACATATCACTGATACGATAACCGACCTAAACTCTTTCACTTAATCTAAATTAATTAAATTTGATTTAAAATTTAAAATAATTATAATAATTTATTAATTTAGTTCGGGTCGAGATAAATTGTAGGGTAAATAGAATTTAATTATTTCATATTTAGTATTTATATATTTTATCGTTGTTT
>JANIJF010000209.1:64747909-64765931 GCA_024520955.1 Erythroxylum bequaertii | reverse complement strand
TTTCTAGCTTCGTCACTGATTACACCCATGTTAAAAAAAAGAAGAAGAGGCTAAAGGATCACACCCTTGAAACAGATGCTCCAACCCCGTGAATCCTATAAACGCTGTGTCTTTTGACAAGTGAAATCACGAGATCAAATCAAGGAAGGGCAAGTGTAGTGTCGGCAACAGAAAGCGGGCTACGTAGTGAATGGCTATTAGTTAAACGATATAAAACTACACAAATGATTTAACAAATAAGAAAAATAAAAAGAGCTCAAAGAGACAATAAACGTGTCATCGTCCACAAATAGACACCTTTTTTTTTTTAAGTCACGAGAAATGGCAATCTTCATGTGAATAAACAAAGTAGAAAGAAAAAAATCTTGAATTTTTTAATTTAATTTAATTTAATAATTTTTATTATTCAAAATTAGTAAACTTGGTCAAATTTTATAAATTTAAAACTGAAATAAATAATTTTTATTTAAAAAAATTTAATTAAATTTTAAATTCTTCAACAAGTAAGAATAAGTTGGTTTAATTATATTTTAAAATTTTAAAATATTTATTCTTTAATTATTTTTATAATAATCTAATACTATCGAATTTTTTAAACGTTAAATTTTTTGTTTTATACTTTAATTCTAATTTTTAAAACACTGGTAAATATTTTTAAGTCTGCATGTGTTAAATAAAATCTAACTCATTATCCAAAATTAAATCGGTTTAATTCATTAAATAATTTATTTACAATATATAAATAATAAATGATTGAATTATATTGGCGTACAGCAAAGTTAACAAGAGAAGTTGACCGCTACAAACATGATTGGATCTGACCAAGACCAACCCACTTGCCTACAAGTTGTGCATGTGCACTAACCAAAGTCAACGTATAATTTTTATTATATTGAACTCAAAATTAAGTCATAAATCTTTAGATTTCATATTTGTCTTATTAGAGACTCTTCAATTATTCTGAAACATGACATAATCTTTTATCATTAATTATAAAGTTAACAAATTTTAAATTGTTCTATCTTTTAAGAATTTTTCAATTCATTATTCAAGTTTTAAAAATTTTCGGAATTAATCTTTTGAGTTTAATTGTTAAAATTTTAAAAGTTTGGTTACTTAATTAACAATTTTAAAAGTTTGGACACTGAATTGAAAAAATAACGTTTTAAAAAATGGACCGAAAGTTTAACCGTTAAGACAAGAGGTTTAAGGTTTAAAAGTTTTAACTTGCATTAGACCGTTATAAAGTTGGTTAAAGAATGAATAAAATTAAAGAATTTGAAAATTGATTGAATAAGATTATCCTTGTTTATAAAAAATTTAAAGTTTAATTAAAAAAATTAAAATTGTTAAATAAAAATTAATCGGTTTATTTTAGTTTATAAAATTGACTAATTTAATAAAATTAACTAATTAATTAAAAAACTGGTCAACTTTTAACAACAAAAATTATTAAGATAAATCAAACAGAAAAAATAAAAATTAAACTACAAAATTAGCCCGTTTAAATTTTTTATTATTAAAATGGTCAAATTAGTTTGATTTTTAAATATTAAGAAAATTTTTAAAAAGGTTCGCGATGTTAAGATTGTTTATCCCTTATTTTATAAAATCATGTTATTTATTAATTTATTGAATAATTTATTTAAAATACATAAATTTTGACTTTTAACATATGTGTTAGTATTATCAAAAAAACATACGTGTTAGTGTATAAAAATTAAAACCTCAAATCGAAGATGAGTTGGTAAGGAACTCTCCTAATTTAAGTGAAGTTGCGAGTTTGAATTGCTCTTATGTATGCAGCCATTTAAAGCTTAAAGTTAGAGCTTTGCTTCCCCAAAAAAAAACCTATCCAACTCAAGCAAAAATTAATTTAAGTATAAATAACTTAAAAATATCTTACCATATTTGGACCCTTCTAAAACATACGGTGAGCAAAAAGTTCATGAAAAACAAAATGTCCAAGTCAGCAAAGACTGTGTAATAAAAAAAAGGTTAGTGGGCTCTTGTTTGAATGAGATGTGAACTACTTGTTTAGATATTGTTATGTATAGACTTTTAGAAAACTAGCTTCGCTGGCGCTCAACTTTTCGTTTGGAGGTTGGTGTAGGGCTCACATGGCTCTCACTGGTATAATCAAATCCCAGAAAAGGAAGAGAAGACTAGGTGCCCACTAAGACAAAGAAGAAGAAGAATCAAGAACCAACCTGAAAATGAAGTTCCCTTTTACCTCATGCTTATTCTGACCTTTCCTTCTTTACCAAACTTCTATAAACTTTTTTCATTTGTTCTCTAAAGATTCCTGTTGGCCTGAAAATTTGGTGTAACATACGTGGTCTAGCAACCTTTCTGCAACTTCTCTGTGCTATAAAGATATCTGGGACCGCCATGGATGTTTCTACGAAGAGAAGGGTGCTTCTTAAGATCATCTTCCTCGGGGATAGCGGGTATGGCTTAGTTTTCGAGTTTTCATTGCCTTTGTTTGTTAGTACTTTGATCATGAATCGTGTGTTATGAACTTTCTGAAAGTAGTTTGTTGTCTTGGTCTTGCTTCTTCTGTGATGAGATTTCAGGGTTGGGAAGACGTCTTTGATGAATCAGTATCCTTTGGACTGATGTTAAGGTTAAATTTCCTTTAGTGAAAAACTAACCAAGCTTCGATATCATCCCATGCTTGCTTTTGTTTTCGTGATAAACTTGTCTGGATTCTAAGAAAATGGAATTTAAACCTTAATGGCATTGAGTCAGAATGCAGTGGAAATGAATTCCAGAACTAGCTTTAAATGCTTGCATCTCTACTAAAATTGAATTCAACTCATTATAGCAAACAAATCTGCCAAGCTATAATGGCTCTGTTCTTGTTATCGGATTTCTTTAATGAAATTTTGCAGAGCTTGATTCTTAGTTTGTAATTCTCATATACTAAGTCCTTAATTCTCAAGACCAGGTCGAAGTTAATTCACTTCCTTTTTTTTGTTGTGTGTGTCCTTTTCGCATCTTCCTGTGCATTTTATACAAATTGCAGCCTTGAGAAGCTGTTTTCGGTTTGTTTTGTGATCATTAACTTCTTATTCAGATATGTATATAAGAAGTTCAACCAACAGTACAAAGCTACCATTGGTGCTGATTTTGTTACCAAGGAACTACTAATTGATGACAAGCTAGTTACTTTACAAGTGGGTGAAAACTCTGAATCAGAACAAAACTAAAATTTCCTGAGGACTTCCAATCTGATATATGCAAAATTAATGGCAGATATGGGACACAGCAGGGCAGGAAAGGTTTCAGAGTTTAGGAGCAGCTTTTTACAGAGGAGCAGATTGCTGTGTACTTGTATATGATGTAAATGTACAGAAATCATTTGAGACACTGAACAATTGGCATGACGAGTTTCTCAGACAGGTACCAAAGTGGATTTAACATGATCCTGTATTTAGATTCTGCAAGAGACTAAAGTTTCTTTCTGTGAGAGCACATTCTTGTCACAGCAGAAAATTATGAGCATGTTGTTTCCTGCATAGCTTCTGAACCAAGAACAGGAAATGCAAGGGGAAAAACTCATGAATTCTGTGAAGATTCAGACATTAATTTATGCCGGAAGCTCATAGTTGTGGATTTATGAGGGATGATTCGAGTATCTTTTACTCCCATACCAAATCTGCAGATCTTGATCTATTGAATAGGATCAGACTTTTGTTTCGGCAATCACAAACTTCCAATTGCATGCAGCTTTGCATTATACATTATACATTTAGATTCTGCAAGATTTCTAAAGTTCCTTTCTGTGAGAGTCCATTCTTATCACAGCAGAAAATTACGAGCATGAAGTTCTGCACAGCTTCTGAAACGAAGAAAAGGAAACAAATGAGGAAAAACTTATGAATCCTGTCAAATCTGCATATCTTGGATCTATGAATAGGATAAGCCTTTTTTTGTTCCAGCAATCACAAACCTCCAATTGCATGCAACTTTGCATTGTAAATTATATATTTTGCTTCTGCAAGATTTCTAAAGTTCCTTTCTGTGAGAATATATTCTTATCACAGCAGAAAATTACGAGCATGAAGTCCTGCATAGCTTCTGAAACCAAGAACAGTAAATAAATGAGGAAAAACTCGTGAATCCTGTCAAATCTGCAGAACTTGATCTACGAATAAGATCAGCTTTTTGTTTCAGCAATAACAGGCCTCAAATTGCATGCATGCAAATTTACTTTATACATTAATTCTTGTTACTTTCTTCTGATTCAATGATGTGCACTAATCCAACTTCAGATCCAACAAATTTTGTTTATTCTCATTGGCAGGCAGATCCAATGAATCCTGACACATTTCCTTTCCTATTATTCGGAAACAAAATTGACATAGATGGAGGAGGCAGCCGCGTGGTAAGGAATCCAAATCACATCAGACCTGATATTGTTAGAATGTGCAGATCATACAAAATATTATGACGACTTCTTGTTCTGCAGATATCAGAGAAAAGAGCTAGAGAGTGGTGTGCTTCCAAGAGGGATATGCCATATTTTGAGACCTCAGCTAAAGAGAATTACAATGTTGATGAAGCTTTCTTGTGTGTAGCAAAAACTGCACTAGCTAGTCATCAAGACTTTGAGTATGACATGTAAGTATAAGTTTTAATTATACTCAGACCCCTAATATAGTTTGACATTTTTCCATATCAATCGAAAATTTTAAATTCTATATGACTTCGTTTCAAAGTTATGAATAAACGTAAGAATGGTAATATCTGACTCAACCCCTTTAAAATATAGCTTAAATCCAGCTTGATGTGATGGAGAATTGGTGTGATAATTAAACTTACATGTTTTGCAGCTACAACCAGGGTATATCTGAGTCCATTTCAGAAGTTGAACAACGAGGAGGGTGTGCCTGCTGAAAGTGAAACACAACTGTATCAAAAGCTTGAATTTCTTATTGGTTTGATTCTTTATTTATTTGTTTATATTAGCATTTGGGGTTGAAAATTGTACTTAAACTCATGTTCTTTTCATTTGGTGTTCTTTAGGATGGTACCAAAGTATTTGTTTATTGTAAATCTCAGAGAGAATAAAGTTTCACATGCTGACAAGAAAAACAGCTACCTTTTGTAGGGCACAGGGTAGTTGTTCCCGTTTTTGTGTACCACCCTCTACCTACCTTCATCCATCCACCGATTAACATTTAATGGATGGATGGATGGGAGTGGGCACAGGATGGCAGACAGAAACAAAAACAAGAGAATTGGTCCCCTTTTATGGGGACCAGATCCTCTGTCCAGTTTTACTCTGTCTTATTCTGTCTCATAAAATCTCAGCCATTTATTTTGCGGGTCTCACATGGGTTTCATACGGGACCCACATAAATAAACGGCTGAGATTTATTGGACATAATAAGACACCATAATATTGGACAGGAGATCTGGACTCCCTTTTATGGTCCTCTTATTTACAATGATGTCTTCTTTCTCCAAAGAATCTCCCAGGCTTGAAGTATAAGGTTAAGTTTTTGAAATTCTTTGAAGACTTTGTACTAATGACACATAAATATATATAATAAGTTGATTCATTTTGAATTTTTATTTTTCAAATAATCAGTATGTAACGAGATGATTTATCATTAGAGGTGGTAAATTAGTCTGAATATTTGAATATAATCTGATTATAAATCATTAAGTTTAGTTTGATTGATCTTGAATTCTGAATATTTATATTTAATTGAGTTTAAATTTTACATTTTTCAAATTTAATTAATCATGAATTAATTCGTATTTAGACTAGGCAAATCCAAAATAGTTTGTTTGTTTTTTTTATCAAAGTCTGCTAAAGCCCAAATTTTGGTGTTCAAATAGATCTTGGTTTTTTGAATTCGACTCGAACTTCGCTTATTCCATTACCATTTAGGGATGATCTGACTTGATATCCATTGCTTATGGATCGAGTCCGACCTAAATATTTCTTAATTATTGCAATCAAAGTTGTTTTATTGTAAGTGACAAAAAAATTTAAAATTAAACTGATGTTATTTCAAATAATTACACCATACCGACATTATTCTGACGAATAAATTTAAGTTGTTTGGACTGAACCTTCAACCTTAAGTTTAGTGTGAAACTCAATCAACTCAACCTTAACTCATTAACTTTCATTCAGATCGAGTATGATCAAATTTTAATTAATAATTCTATTACTATTGCATAATTTAAAATTTTAATTAAATGCATTATTAAGAACTTGTAAAGAAAAAGAGGTCTTCTTGTCATTTTTTTAATTTCCTAAAAAGTCAATTATTTGTGTAGCTTTCTTTTCTTATAAAAAGGAAAATTCATAAAACTTAACATCAACTCTATACTTGGCTCTATGGTTTACTCATTTACCTTATAAAACAATACCCTACCATTAAATAAATTGACATTTCAAGTCTGATTTATTTTTGCAAAATTACAAAAACAAGAGATTTTAATAAATACTAGTTATAAAACAAAGATAATAGATTTTCTAGACGGGTTCAAAAGTCTTAACACTTCCTTGTTCTAGAGATGACAAAAAGGCTCGGGCTCGGCCTCAGCTTGGCTCAAAATCAATAGATTAGGACCTCAGCGGGCCTTGGGTTTAGATTGTCTAAGTTTGCCCTAATTCAAGGACCGACTTTTTCACGTAAAACATCGGTTTGCACTTATAATTAAAATCCTTTCAGCCTAATTGAGTTCGGTCTCATGTCATCTTTAGCCCGGTTGAGCTTGGGCTTGGGCCCAAACATGCAAAGATCGGAAGCCGAGCCTATCCTTACCTTGTTCTAGTCAAAGGAAAGGAAAGAGGAAAAGAATTTAAGCCTCATAAATTACGTAAATTTAATAGAATGAAAATCATCACAACTAATATCAACCGTCAGATTCCTCGCAGTCTCAATCAATTATAAACGTTGTTCAACGGCCCTGATTTTCTAATAAGGGACTGCATTTAGAAAAATCAAACGCCACAAAGTAGCGGAGAAAAATCTCTTTCCCTTTCTCTCTCTTCTTCTTGCCTCCAATGGCGTTCTCTGCGACGACGACAACTACAACGCATCGTCTCTCCCTTCGTCCTTTGCCTAATCACTCAATAGAATCGTCTTTATTACCTCTAAAGTCTGTTTCTTTTCGATTATCGAGACCAAATCTCCCCAAACCCCTCACTGTTCGATCAGTTTCCACTCCAGGTACGTCTTCTTCGTTTATACGTTTCTTTATGGTTTCTTCTTTTTTTGTGATTTCTGTGCTGATTAGAAGTGTTTTGGTCAATGAATCTTAAGCTCCGGCTGCGGCGGCGCCGGCGATAACGTTGACGGAGAATGCGTTGAAACACTTGAACAAGATGAGAAGTGATCGGAATCAAGATTTGTGCCTGAGAATTGGGGTTAAGCAAGGCGGTTGCTCCGGCATGTCGTATACAATGGATTTCGAGGATAGAGCTAACACTAGACCCGACGACTCCGTGATTGAATATAATGGCTTCGACATTGGTATGTACGCCTCTCCTTTAAACCATCTCTTTTGAATATTTAGGGAAAGAAATGAATTTTTGTTTGTTATATTATGGTTCTAGAACACTGACTGATGCAAAGGAAGTTTAAGCTTTTGCTTGCTGTTCCATTTTGTTAAAGGAGCCATTAGTTATTGTTTGTTTATTCAATATGAACATTTGCTTTTGTGTAATTGGCATCCCTTGTACTTAGAGTTGGCAAATTCAGTCCAGACTAGGCTCGGGTTGACCACACTCGATCTTGGGGGCCGTTTGGTCGGGACTGATTCCACAAAATGACGTGATTTTAGTCTATAGTTAGAAAAACCTATAATCTTTTCGGCCTCAGGCTCAGGCCGGGCCGCCTTTTCCATCGCTTCTTGTACTTGAACAAAGGTCTTTTGATGTGGTTTTTGAGATGCAATGACTGAATTGCATTTGTGCTTTGATTTCCTGAGCAGTTTGTGATCCAAAGAGTCTTCTTTTCCTATTTGGGATGCAATTGGACTACAGTGATGCTCTCATTGGAGGAGGCTTTTCTTTCAAGAATCCAAATGCTACTCAGACTTGTGGCTGTGGTAAATCCTTTAATGCAGATATGTAAAATCATGTATACCTACAACATACTATATTTGAAGAAATGGTTTCTACTTGAGGATGTTGCCCATATGTACTAGATAGCCTTAAGTGATAATATCATATTAATTGCTGAAGAATTGCCTGTAGATATTCACAAGAGTTCTTCAACATCATTGCATTCTGATTACAAGTACTGTGCAAGAGAAAACAATCATTTGTGGCCCATTGCAAAATCTTCATCTTCTTCTTATGTGTTTTTTCAAGTTATATCATACATGAAATGACAAAGTGCAGCCATTCTTGAAAAGAACATCAATTGCTTTCTTTCGGATGTACCCAAAAAAGTACATCACTTCTTACAACTTAATTAGCACGTCAAAAATCAGGACCAACTCTACAAAAGAAGATGCCAAATTCAGAGCTTATGAACTCAGGCACCCTTGTTTCTACTACCAATACGAGCAACAAAGCCATCTTTGATTGGAGCAACCGATCGTCCAGAACCACACTGCATATAGCAAACAGATCAGAAAATCAAATTCCCTTCTAGGCAACTTAAATCGTACTAGACCTCCTAAAGAGAACAATGACAAACTGTTGTAGTTCAACAAAAGAGGGCCACTCACTGATATATTGACGCAAGGTCCCCTCAAAATTTTTGGGTGCAAATCTTCCCATCACGAGTAACCTTTGCTGGCCATCGAGGGATCCGCTAGTACCTAGTTCAGCAAGCAAGAAAGCCATAACATGGTCTGGCTGCTGATGATCCTGCATATTTTGTCCAAGAAAGATGGGATGAATCAAATTAAACATTTTCTTAGGTAAGATGATAACAACAATGAAGTTACTACAAGCAGCTTTACTTTAAATGTTTATCGAACTTAACAAATACCAAGTGGTAAGGAAAAGAAGTATAAGAAAAGGTGATCAACAGCACATCCGCAATTTGGAGCTTAAAACAAGTGCATACATGAATTTGAGTAACATTTCAATGAAAAATTTGGAACATATGTAACTAAAGCGAACTCCTAATTTGTTTGCATTCATCTGTAGATCCAGAGAAGTAAACCTTGGAGATGTCACTAGCGTCTGGAAAACAAGTTACAGTAAATGGATAACCAAATACTTCATAAAGGACTTCGGTGTTCTTTGCAATGATCTAAAAGAAAAGGGGAAAAGGATATAAAAACAGATTGCTATAACTATAAGCATTGTAGTTTCTACAAACATCTCAAAGGTCCAAACTTTGAAATTATAAATCCTAACCCAAATAATCTTTAATCAACTTTTAGTCATCCAAGTTGAAGAATAGCTATAAATGAGACATTTGGGTCGTTAGATGCATCGAGTATTTTTTTTAAAATTGAACATTACAATAGCTTATTGATCGCAGCATAACTAAACCCGAACCTTGGTTTTGCGTCGGAATCTCGAATGGCGATATGTCAAGCTAGAGCATGGCTTTCGAGAGGCTTCACGACGCTATCTTCTCATCGTCCCCTACGTGTCTGTGTGGTTGGCAGTGGACCTGCTGGGTTCTACACAGCTGAAAAAGTAAGTCACGTTTTTCCCTCATTGAATTTGTTACACGTTTGAAACCGTAATTAAATTTGAAACATTAGTTCTTCTCTTTTTAAAGATGATTAAAGCCCACGAAAGAGCTTTTGTTGATATCATCGATCGATTGCCCACTCCATTTGGTTTAGTAAGGTCTGGAGTTGCCCCTGATCATCCTGAGACTAAGGTCAGATTGTTGTTTTTTTTGGGTTAATTTTGAAAAAAAATCTCGTCTTTTTCTTGATAAATTTCTAAAAAATTATCTGAGTTGAGCTTAGTTTACCAGAAAACTTGCAACAGATTGTGACAAACCAGTTCTCAAGAGTTGCTCAACATGAGAGGTGCTCTTTCTATGGTAATGTTACTCTTGGTTCGGCGGTAACTCTCTCTGAGCTCCGTGAGCTCTACGATGTGGTAAGTTTGATGCGCTAAATGCTATCACTTGGGCTTGCAAGACTAGTATTTCTGTGAGGTATGTGCCTCTGTTTTTGACTCACATTTGTGTCTAATCATTCAGGTTGTGCTTGCGTATGGTGCTGAAAGTGACAGAGCTTTGGGTATTCCTGGGGAAGTACGTGCATTAAAAATAGTCCTAACTTACCGTTCCTTATTCTTTTCTTTAATTTATTTGCTGGTTTTTCTACTTTCATCGACTATCTCAGCTTATCTGTGCTGTTCTCAGTTGTGGTGTCTGTTCTTTGATGGTTTAGGATTTTTATTGTGCAACAGTGAAAATTGTGGTTCTCTTGCCTAAAAGTTTTCTTTTTCTTTATCAAGGATTTGTCAGGCATACATTCAGCAAGAGAATTTGTTTGGTGGTATAATGGGCATCCAGATTACAGAAACCTAAATCCTGATTTGAAGAGCACTGATACAGCCTTTATCCTAGGTCAGGTGTGTTTATCTTCTTATTAACTGCTGGTAACCTATGTTGAGATAATTTCATGTGCAATGCAAATGATAAGAAAGATTAAATTATATTAGAAACAATGCACTATTTGACATACATTAGAAATTTAAACTGTTCTCTCGGTCCACAGTCTTCGCAATGGATCATTAATATCATTTGATTAAGGTTGGTTGGGGTTTTATGTGCTTCTACAAGTAGTGCAGCTAATATCATTTGGTTTTATACGCTTCTACAAGTAGTGCAGCTAATATCATTTGGTTTTATACGCTTCTACAAGTAGTCCAGCTAATATCTTTTACTGGATATAGCATATTTCAATAGAAGTGAGTAAAGATTGAAAGATATGGGTGGAAACCTTGAACAGAGCCTTAGTCGGGTACTGCTTGTAGTTTCCTCTATTGAATGATGCAGAGGATACAGGTTCTTCTCATAAGCATAATTGTAAAATGTTTTCGCATCAACTTTTAACATTTAGTTTCACCCTTTTCCAAAATTTGTTTTGCATTCAATATATGTGTGCGCATCTTTTCCGTATGTTCAGTGCAAGAGCAAATTTTCTTCTCACATGGCCAGAGCAAGCATTCTCTATTTGAAATTTAATCCTATAGATTGACATGGTTGGACTGCTAGAAATGTGTTAAGCGAGCATATTTTGTTATTCATATCAAATGGTCTATCATCTGCTTCTCATTATTTCATGTGACTTCTACACTAGTTACAGGATATAGGACCAAGTAAAGAATCAGGCTAACAAATGTGCAAAATCACATCCTTGTCTATTATGAAAGGATTTAAAAGGCGAGCAGTTGGAATTTTGTGATCAAATTATTGCTTTTCTTATTATTCAGGGAAATGTGGCTCTTGATGTCGCACGCATTCTCCTTAGACCAACAGCAGAATTAGCAACAACTGATATTGCAGAGCATGCTTTGACTGCTCTGGAACAGAGCTCAATAAGGTTAAGTATTCTTTGGCTGTCTGATAGATCTCCGTCTAGTTGTGTGGTCATCGAACTTAAACCATGTGTATAATTACAGGAAAGTATTTTTAGTTGGGAGACGTGGCCCAGTACAAGCGGCTTGTACTGCGAAAGAGCTACGTGAAGTTCTTGGTAATTCTTTAAATCCCGATACTTTTGTGTGTTTTTAATCTGTGTTTATCTGCCCTTTGTATGGACATGTTTTAATGTGCTTCATTGATATACAAAGAACTTCATCTTCTTTTTTATGTGTCATTAGGAGCGTAATAGCTGCCGATTTTCCTTTTTCTTGTTAAGATTAACTAAATGTGCTGACTGTCATTCATTGGTAATGACTAAGATCCAAAGTGCAAAACGCTTACTGTCAGTTCTTTAATTACTTGCAACTGACACCCATATTTCATTGGATGCTAGTAGAAAATTGTTGGATTGCAGTTATTATTCCTAATTTTTTGCCGACTTTCCTTGTTACCGTGCTCATAGTTCTCTTGGTTTTGGCCTCTTATACTTACCAGTTGTTAGCTGACCAAGGAAAACATGAAAGGATATTATTGCCGATATAATTTCTTGCAGGTATTAAAAATTTACATATTCACATGAACCAAGCTGAATTAGAGAAGAACCAAGAAGATGAGGTAAATTGCCACTTTGCTCAACTTTCTGCTTCCTTGTAGTTGGTCAAGACAATCTATCGTTAATATAGGTTTGTAGTGTGTTAGTACGCTGTTTTTTTTTTCCTGTCTAATAATGATTGGGCATCTTTTCTTCTTCTTTGAAATAAATATTGTAATAAAAACAATAGCAAGGTCATCCATCAACCAACAGTTGGTTAATTCTTGATTTGTTTGATGATATAGGTTTCTTTTAACTTTTATAGGAACAAAACCAACTGAACGTATTTGCATTTGATGCGATGCTATTGCATTATCTAGATTTTGAGTGACACTTTAGGTGCTGTTAGGCTTCTGCACTAATTAGGAAGTTGTTACCGGACATGGTATAGGATCTAGTCATGAGTCGAGACACAGAAGGTCTACTTCCTTTCCCTTGGCTGCTTTCTTCCCTATTTTGGATGAACCTACGCTATCAGCTTGAGGAATAGACTTGTCTGGGATAGTCTTAGCCTCACACTAGTTTTTTCAATAAATTCTGCTTGATTCTTTTTATTAACCACAGCCCTTTAAATAGGCCTGAAGAAACAAACATTAACCCTAATTAGGATTCTTAATTAGGTATAAGTCAAAAACAGAAAAAGCAACTTAAATAGAAGCCTAACAGTCTCAAAATATTAAATAAAATATAATAAAATCAAGCCTAGATCTCTGCCGCCACGTCATGTGTATCAACTGCCACTTTTCTTGCATATTGAATAAACCTTGCCCACAAAACCATCTTCAACAGAAGTTCTAAAGGTAGTCACAGGATTAGGGGAAATAAGTTGGTTGAATAGTCAACAGCAAACTCTGTACTGGAGTTTACAAGTTCACTGCAGACAACCCTTTTATGTGCATATCTTACTCTTCCGTGGTGTATACATTAAGCTAAAAGTTTATTTTTGATGAGTATATTTGGAGAGTTGGTTATTAATGTAATTCGGTTATTTTGAAATTTTGATGAGTATATTTGGTGAGTTGGTTATTAATGTAATTCGGTTATTTTGAACGGGCACCTATTGCCATTTAATGTTTATTTCATTAGTATCATGGGAATGACGTGCTTACATTGCATGTTTCTTTGGTTAATGTTTCTCATCTTCACATTCCTTTTGGCAAAGGAAGAGCTGAAGAACAATCGAATTCGACGGAGAATTTATGACTTGCTCTCTAAGGAAGCTGCATCTGGACCATCTGTTCCCACTTCAGGTCAACGTGAACTTCATTTTGTTTTCTTCCGCAAGCCTGAAAGGTTTCTGGATTCACTGGACAGAATTGGCCATGTTACCGCTGTTCAGTTTGAGAAAACAGTGCTTAAAGGTGCTGTTCTATCTACAATGATGCTATTCGATTAATTTCTCCTTCCCTTCTTGGCTGTTTATAAAGCATTTTGCAAAATTTTTTCATGTGATAAGATCATTATAGTAATTTAATTGAGATGACACTGAATGAAGTTTTTAGTCCAGACCTGTTGAAAATAAGAACATCCTATTCCGGCATGGAATTTATTTCTGTGCCATTAATTATTAACTTCATGTAAATATGCAGCTGTGGGCCCTGGGAAACAAATTGCAGTTGGTACTGGACAATTTGAGGAACTTGAAAGTGGGTAAGTTTCTCAGATCATCAATTTTTAGTTCGTTTTGCTCTCTGGTGTGTTCAGGATTTTAACCTTTTCAGAAATGGTTCATATGGGTCCATGACATAGGTATGAAACAAACTATCTACTGTAACTGCAGTAACGTTAGGTCCATATCACGATGGAAGAACTATGTCAGCTATGTTTTGTGAGTTATGCATAATGCACGGAATGCGAAGGGTAGATATATAGAAACTTTGTTATCTAGAAACTTAATTTGAAACATATCCTTAGAATTTTGTATATACTGATGTATATAAAACGTTTTCTTTCATGAAGTTCTCTAGTTTCTAGGAAATGAAATGTTTTCACTTCTCTGTGTTGTGGATACATGTTTTCATGGAAAACTACCTCCTACTGCATATGGATTGCAAATATAAGCTCCAGTACAGGAAGTGCCAACATAAAAGTTTTCAAATTGTTTTATTTTAATCAACCTACAATGGAAGGTTTCTCCATATGCTTTTTCCTTAAGTTGTGGTTCCTTTGTTGTTGAACTAATTATAGGTCGTTTGATGATTCTGTTTTGGCACTATGCTGCTTCTTTTAGGTTGGTGCTAAAGAGCATAGGTTACAAGTCAGTACCAGTTGATGGTTTACCATTTGATCAACAGAAAGGTAAAGTGAGATTGATAATTGTCTGCCTTAGCAGTACTTCTGTTGTGTTCCTTAAGGTGGCATTGCTATAACTTTTGGTTTGATAAGCTAAATGGGACTTAAGTTGAAGCCTTTAGATTCCTGAGTTTGTAGTTCAGATCATTGGATGAGTAAATATGCAAATGTGCGCTCAAACCATCATAAAGGGTTTCCATTTGCATGTAATATCCAGGACTGCTTGTCCTTGAGTAATTTGATCGTCACTTTTCCTGATTCAACTGTCATGAACATGCTTTCCAGGTTTGGTTCCGAATGTTGGAGGTCGGGTTCTCTCTGATGCTTCAGGAGACCCTACAATGCTTCAGAAAGGTTTGTATGTATGTGGATGGTTAAAGAGAGGACCAACAGGGATTATTGCCACAAACCTCTACTGTGCAGAAGAAACCGTAAGTTGTCTCCTTATATTCTACTAGTCTGAGGGTTATCATCTGTTAAAAATTCACAATCATTGTTGCTTATCGAACTTTTGGCATCCCAGGTTGGAAGCATATTGGAAGACCTACAACGAGGAGCAATAGTATCCACATCTAGCATGGTAAAAAAGCCTGGTAGAGAAGGGCTTCTCCAGCTACTCAGTGACAGGAACATCGAGTTTGTACCTTTTAGTCGTTGGCAAAAAATAGATGCTGAGGAGAGGAGTCTTGGGAGTCTTAGAAACAAACCCAGAGAAAAGTTGACAACTTGGGAAGACTTGATGAAAGTAGCCCAGGAGTGATAAAAGGAAATCAAGTGAACTTATAGGAAATCAAGCGAACTATCTTCACACATTCTATATCAAAAAAAAAAAAAAACTTCAAACATTCTTTGTTTTGTTTTGCAAAAACATCTTGACATATTCCTCTTTTAATAAAACCCCAAATAGATTTGAATCTTGCTGAATGAAGACGTTCACTTTACCAGCCTGTGTCCACCCGATTCTAGCCGGTACAAGACTCCGAAATGGTATTATGTATTTTCATGATGTTTTGCGACCGCACTCAGAACATTGGTACAAACACCGGTAATCTGAAGAGTTGATACGCGTAATGGTAATGAAGATGGAGTTAAAAGGCCTTTGATATACCAATTTTGCAATTACCAAATTCAGTCGACTTCTAGTTATTGTTACCTCCATTAAGACCGTCAGTTCAAGTGCACTAGCAGTTACAGCAACTTCGTAGAAACATAGGATCAAGGCTTGACACAATAAATCCATAACTTCTTACTCTTGTCCAAAAGATAGGATTAACAGTGACATTTGATAATGCTAAGCTCAGACCAACCTCACAAAAAAAATTTCTCTCGTCCCAGCTGCAAATCTTTCACTTTTGGATTAGAAAGCCAGTTCTACGACAAGTGTAAATGGTAAACAAGCCAACAGGTTTGGAAAAGCTCATCCAAGTAAGCTTTACTAAGTGTCTACACAACATATCGGTAAGTTACATATCGCCCTGCAGTCTCGCTTGGTCTGATAATCTTCACAACCTGTCCACGCTGAAGTCCATAATATCTTGCAATTGGATCACTCACCTGAATTCGAGGCAGCTGCATTCAAATATGAAAATAAGAAACATGGAGCCTGCAGTAAGAAGCAATAAGCGTGCAAAAATCCAGATGGCATATTAACATATAGTCACAATATCACTATCCAATAAAATCCTCAAGACAGCATTTCGACACATGGGCAGAATTTAAGAACTTCCCATAAGATAACCTTGTCCTTCCAAACTTGATAACGTCTAGTGTTTCGAATTATGGATGTTGCCCCGTTACAATCATTTTTACGCTAAAAGTCCACGTTGGCACTGAAGCCCACAATACTAACAGATAATATCACATAAAACAAACAGATCGCAAGCTTTTGGTATAAAAGTCTACATGAATGAACTACCTAGTAGAAGAGAGGGGATACAATTAGCTCAGTTCTGCATGTTTATCGTTTAGGAGTACTGTTGAAGTTGACAGGTAACATGGTTATAATGTCAACTTCTTTATGCCCATTGTTATAATGTAACCACGTTCATTTCTAGATAATCTATTATAATTCGCACAAGATACAATGTGAGATTCATCTAACCTGTGTTTCTTTTACAGTGTATCTCTCCAATAAAGTCTTCTTCTCTTCAGATGAAAGTAACTGATGCTCAGGAACAAGAACATGGTCCTTTATATTAACCAAAAGCTCTGCCTCCTGTTTGATAAGGAATGCAAAAGAAGTAAAATTGCAGTATCACTGCATTTCGAGACAATAAGTACCAAAAAGATCATACAACTTTTTCCACCTTCATTCATAAGTGAAGAGCAGAAGCCACACGATGCCCCAAACAACAAATACAGCCGAGAATTAGCTCAAACCCAATAAGTACTTAATCAACATGACCAATAGGTCACAGATTACATACCCACTAATTTCATCCCAAAGTTACTTAAACCAAGCTTTCTAAAAAAATAAAATAATATGAACAGATAAAGGATCGTTTAAACAGGAGATGAAAGACTCATTTCTCCACATAAATAATTTCACCTGAAACACCTCCAAGCTGAATTTTGAAGATATTTCACTGATGCATGTGCGGGCAAAGGGAGTCAAATTCTGTTGTACAACTAAGATTGCTCTAAACACATTCTCTGATTTCATGCGATTGGTGTAAGTCTTCATCGTCTTAACACCAACCTTCTGTTCCTCGGGAAAGAAGACATAAATCTGGTAAACAAGAAACAACTAATAAGGACCAGCAAACTATAAATAAGAATCTTCACATTCAAAAACCTTCACAAGTAATTAACATTGATCCAAAATACCAAATGATGCCATTGTGAACGTGGAAAAATCTATTTGATATAAATGTATTTTTTAGAAAACTTAACCAAATATAAAGCAAACTACAGATCAATTACCGCTTCCTTATTTCGCTTTTCCTTGACAATAAAAAGGTCTTCCCTTTTGAAGTTCTCGCCAAATTTATATAAGAATTGCTCCCTTGACATGTTGATATCAGCATCAGGAACAATATAGCCTCGATCCCTCAACATCTGCATCACTGTCTTCCTGATTCTATAAAGCCTCTTGACTTCATCCTCCGATAGAGTCATACTTCCTTATAACTTCTGGAAAACATTGTTCCGCTTAGGTTGTTTCAGCAAAAAAATTAACGAAGAGGGAAAAATAAAGAAAAAAGAAACTTTGAGAACAGTAGTTAAGGATATAATAACTAGTGTTTCAAGTTGCACAACTCAGAAAAGCTTCAAGTTGATCTTTATATTTCCGTAATAGCCTACATGTGATAGCATGTAATTATGCAACTCTCAAATGCTACTGCAGATTGTACTGGTACCTGAAAATTAGGAAAATTTTCAGTTATGAAACAGATGGCCACGGGCAGCAGGCGGCAGCCTGCAGGCTGCGACTGACGAGTGGCTAGTGGCGGGCGGGAGGACGTTGGGTTTCTTCAGATTTCACAGACAAATTAGGGCGAGTGGCGGGCGGGAGGAGGTTGGGTTTCTTCAGATTTCACAGACAGATTACACAAATTAGGGCGAGTGGGCAAGGGGAAGAGGCTGGGCTGGT
>JANIJF010000209.1:64717108-64727195 GCA_024520955.1 Erythroxylum bequaertii | reverse complement strand
TTATGAATGAAATTGGGCCCCAATTGGCTATTGAGATTATGATGATTGTATTACTGTGATTGAAATTATTTATGAAAGAAAAGTGGCCTAATTTGGAAATTGATTTCTACATATGCTTATATTGTTTCAAAAAAAAACATTATACTGACTTGTGAATGATTGAGTGCCCTAGTATGCCACCTTCGCGGGCACGGACTTGGATATCACCATCGATGTCAGGTTTGGGTCTTGCGGGCCTAAATGATGCATCATATTCATACCCCTTAACCCTAGATAAAAGCAACCACGTTGCCCATTGGCAATCTCCCTGGATAAAATACGACTAGTTAGTGAAAAAGGCAATCTTCATAGAATTTCTACAAGTAACAATATATTATATTTTGCAGTGCAGTAATGAAATTTTGAAGAAAGAATACAATGATCAACAAAGATAAAAAATGTATTAGCATATTTTCACACAAGATTTATGTATCTAGTACATGGGAAGGCATACCAGTTGAATTAACAGGCAAAAGCTCAAATGAAAAATCAATTCAATAATTTTAAACCGTGATACAACAAAAAGATTGAGGGAGTTCCTCTGACATCATGATTGCCCTCTATTCAATTAGTGCAGTGTCAATTTTACAAATGTAAGAATGATAATTAATAAAGAACCAGTGCCCACAATGTCATCAAAATACAGAAGAAGTTGAATACATGTGAACACAAACATGCACATGCACTGAATTCAATCAAATACTCCAGTAAATATCTAGTTTGATCTGATAGACGACTTAGTTTACACATCATATAGGTTAAAGAGAATACAGCTGCAAATGATAGGAAAAGATAGTGCAAATGCAGACATTGGTTGTAAACAGGAAAGGATAACAAAAACAGGGAATGAATAACACACTGAATGTAACAGAACTTACTGCAGCTTCCAGCAATGAATGAAGTGAATTGTTATCCATTCCCAGCTTGTGGTGATCCAGATAAAGGTCCAAAAGGTTTGGTAAGCCATATTGCACACAGTGATACACAAACAGTTTATGTAAAGCTTGCACAGCGTCGACATGTGATCTTTCACCATCAAAATCATCCAGATCTAAAGAAGTCTCAACAGAAGAATGCTCAATTTGCATCTTATCGGATTTGGAGGTTATGAAGCCTGACCTAGCTAAAACAGTTACGATGTCTGCAGTGCCTTCCCAATATTCCTTCAAGAAAACAAATTTCTTTGCAAGCTCCTGCTCCAAGAGCACTCTTAGCCACACAGTACATGTCAAATTGACAGGACTCTTCAAGATTTTAATACCAGGAACATCCATGCAGACAACATCAAAATCATCAATTGAGCAAATAAGATTGCTCCGTTCACTAAAATCACTATCAAGTCCAACACCTGGAGCACCTGACAAGCCAACCAGAGCAATCTGAAGGCTTCTGTTAGACAAGACAGATGCTGGAATATGGTCCACAAGTTTTGAAAGCTCTTCCCAGTCATTGTGGCATGCATAATACTCTAACTGAGATTCCCATAATACATGCACACCTAGAAGGAAAGGTTGATCTAAAACTATCTGTACAGCAAGATGTCGAGAAAAAAATCAATAATGCTTGATAACTTAAAAAAGTTAAAAGAGCAAAAAGAATATCCATACCACATACCAGCTTTGCATATAATTAACTTCAAAAAGAAAATCATATAACATCATCAACCTTTGGCTATAATATATTTATAAAATAATGTTCTTGTATGCTTGAAGAACATTAATGAAAATTATATAATAACATCATATGTAAAGGGCCATAGCTTTGCTTCTAACATGAGTTTCAACTAATTATTATAGAATTTGACATTGTTCGTGCCTCAACTGAAAGGAACCTCGATTTTCCTACCCTCAAGAGGGGAAGATCCCTACTTTTTTTGGCTGGTTGTGGGTGAGAAGGGATTATAACTCAACCTATTAGGAGATAATTAAAAGACATAAGAATTTAATCGAGATGGTTGATGTTGGCCAATTGAAAATTGCATCTACTGTGCATCCATCAAGTCAATTATATTTTCAACCAAATAACCTGTTACTATAAGTTTTCTATGTCAAAAAGTTTAAAAACGCACACTGACGTCATTTTGGAAATTTTCTTTTTTTTTAATGGAATAAAGGCAAGTTAATTTGGCAAATATCAGAACTTCACCATTTCCAAAGCAGGTTCACATCAAATAAGACCAATATCCAGGAGCCTTCCATGCTGTGATAGACCACCCAAAAACAAGAAAGCACGGATTTGAAACCTCCATAGGCAAATGATTTGAATGATGATCTTAGGAACTAATGCGTCCCATATCATTGCCAACTACATATCTCCTCAATATAAATACAGAACAATTTGATGCTTTTCAAAGAGTTATAACACAAAAAAGAGTGAACTATGAGACTTACACGATCAATTGTTTGCTGATCCCAGGCATTAGACCACACTGCGGCTGCCACCCAGTATCCAACATGAGCAATATCTTCATCCATATCAGTATCAGGAGGACTATCATGAATAATTGCCCACGAACCTAATACAACTCCATCAAGCTCACCACAGTCAATGATAAGATCATTCGGTTGATGTGAATGCAAAATATGCAACTTCAACCCATTCGGTAACTTTTTAGTGAATGTATCTCCTGTCAAGGCCTTTTGGCGGCCAACATAAGTTTTCCAGAAGCTACTGCTAGGATACAGCCTCTTTCCAGGAAAAAAAACATAACAGTAAAAATATATGAAATCAGAGATCAAATGGCACACAATGATCAAAAGAAATAATTATTAAAATTTCTTATACCTCAATAAGCAATAACCTCTCCAAAATCTTGCCCTCATAAGGTCCTAGGTAGCCATGTCGCTTCATTTCCTCAGCAACTTGGATTCGGAGATGTCTTCTTACTGTGCCAAACAATAACTGCCTAAGGCAGGCCTCAATATCCTCTCCAAGCCTTTGCAGTGTTGATATGGCAAGTCCAGTTTCACCCTGTTGTCAAAGGTGATAAATATAGTTATAGTAAGCAAATGGTATGAGTTCGTGTGTATCTTAAAAATCAATGAAGTACCTTAAGAAACAGGTCATAAGCAATGGTTCTTCCAATATCGCGAACTTCAGTGAAGGTGTCTGGAGGCTCCTTATCTATTTCTAAATCTCTTCTATGATAAAGATGCAATTGCAGGACTGCTAAAGGGAGACGACCAGTGTGTAAAGCATCTTTAACCACAGTTTTCAGATCTAAATTGTCTAATTTCCATCTTGCAATCATCTCCTTTGGATTTTCCAAGGTAAAAACTCCCTCAAGATTCCCAACTTGTGGTATATGTGAAGACAATGCATTTGAATCATCCGCTTCCAAAGAGGCTCCAGAAATTAGAGATTCCTTGGATACCAAAGCAAGCTTTTGACTTTTCAAGTGCATGGAAGATACAGAAGCCAGTGATTCCTGTTGGCTCTGAGTCTCCAACAATAAACTATCAGCAGGAAGAAATTGAGACTCATCCTGTTCTAGATTGGCTGTCACCAAACTTAATGGCTCCTTACCATCCACCTATATCATTTATAAAAAAGATCACAGTAAGCAAAAATAAGAAGCATGAAGTTTAACAACATGGATACAGCAAGGACGCAGTATAGGTGCATACAATTCCTTGGCCTGGCTTCATAAATTTCGCAGTGAGACGACATTGAAGATTTCGGATCATTTCCAGGAGATGTGCCATGTCACGAATCCTTCTGGAGTCCCCAATTTCAGTCTCTACTTTACATGGAAAATTTGGTGGAAGAGAAAGCAATTCAATTCTTTTAGGTCCTTGAAATGGGTAAAACCTTTTCTTACACTGTAGTATCCCATATTTACGAATCATTTGGGTTGCAAAGCATGTTGCCAATCCAAGAAGCCTGGAAAACAGAAAACATGATGAGAAATTGATAAAGAAACAAAAAATGGTGAATGAAAAAAATCCCACTTCTAAACATTTTCTCAAACAAAAACTATTTATTGTTTCCGCCAAGATAAAGTGGTATTTTTTTTCATCAGCAAAGTAAGTTTCTGGAATTATCTACCCAGACCAAGTTGGTGCAGCATTAATAAAGATAATTGAAAGAGGAAGAATCAGGTGGTTAATGAACAGCTATAAAAAGAACAACAGACTAGTATAATCAAATTTAGACTGCTACTGTCAACTTCTCCAATTAGACTGAGAAAATAGCAACTAAAGAAACTTTCCCAACTTAAAAAGTTCTAATTATCAGGATGCAACTATACTACACACTTCAGCAATGCAAGTTCAAGCAGCTACAGAGAAGAACTTGCTATCAGCATACAAAGTAGACCTCGAATGTGAAAAAAAAAAACACAATATCCCTCAGAAGAACTGTTAACCCTATAACTGACAGTTGGAAAATACGTGAAAAATACTCAACCTTTTGGCTTAAAGAGTCAAGCAAACAACACTCACAAGTATCAAACATCATCTTCACGACAAGAAAGATGACATATATATCATTAACAATTCTTCTATGATTCGCATATATGTAATTTCTTCACATGATAAAAGCAAACTTATATTTGAGATCAACAAATGATATAAAACTAGAGAAAAGAATTCTCTCTATTTCGTGATGCATACAAAATAAAAACCAGATTTGGGATAAAAAAATTATTACATATTGAGAGTTGCTTGAGAGGGAGGAGAGCAGGATAGGGGAGGGGAGATAGAGTAACAAGAGATAATGAGATCAAAAGTATATAAACATGAAACGAATCAATTTAAAACAAGTTTTACCTTGATGCAGCAGAAACCTCATTATCAGTGCCATTTCTATGGACCATCAGATATACTGCAGCAAAAAGCAATCTCAAAATGCCTTCTTCGGCCAAATTCACATCCACAAGCATTTCAAGAGAACTGTTAAAGCCACCACAGAAAAAAGTTTCCTCTGGTCAGCAACTTAACCAACTATAGGCAATAAATAAGTCGATGTCTTAAAGCAACATAAAAGCAGAATCCAATAGATGCTGCACATGGATATCGAAAAACCAAAAAAGAAGCTCTGCAAGGTGATCATGTTTACTATTATTCATACTAAGCAAAACCATCTTCTTCATGAATGGCTCTGAATCAATTTAAAAAGAGACTGGAAAGTTACGTGATGTAATTGGTAACAAGCACAAGATCATGGAATCACTAGCTTGAGAAAATATACTTCTGAATCCGTCATAAAATCTGTTAAAGATTTTGACAAATTAATGAACTTCACTTGCTTTTATTTTATTAATTTGTCAGCTTTCTTAGTTCATCTAGATTGACCTGTAAAAACACAAACAATTTATGGAATCTGCGCAACTGAAAAAAAAATCTTCAAATTATAGGATTTCTATATTCCAGATTGTTTGATAATATTAACAAAATGGGCTGATAAATCAAAGATTTTGACACAGATAAAAGGTTACACGGATACTTCCAATGATAATTAGTAGACGATATTGGCATTTTTTTAAGTTAATACACAGAAAATATAATGGGAGAAGAAAAGAAGACAAAGAAAATAAGGAAAGAATTACTTAGTGCCATAAACTGAGAGATTGAGGGAGTAAAATTTAGCAATTATCATTGCAGTTTCAAAGGAAAGTCCATGTAATGGCTGCAGTCAAATAATTATAGGTAAACAAAAGCAACCGATTGAAAAAACATAAAAATATCAGCAAATACAGTAAAAATTAAATCATCAATTTGCAACTAACATCAATGTACGCATAGTTCTGGAATAGTGATATTTTATCATATATGTACTTACCTGAGGGTATTTAATGGATATCATTTCCATTTTTGGGTACAAGGACACACTTTTTAATCAAGAATAAATGCATTTCATAAGAACCCACCAAAACTTGGACTCAACTAAGAGAATCATGTTCCCAACAAAGTAGGAAAAACTCCATGCTCCACTGAGCTTTGGACATTCTCCCTCAGCATACGCATACTATAGGAAAATACTTCATTTATTTTTTTAGAAGTTGATGAGCATTTGATTGTTGATTATGCCCAAGTTTCCAACACGACTCAACAGTTATGCTTATAATTTTGCAACTTTCATAACAACCACCATCCAGTATAATTACAAACCAACAATATCCAAAAAAGACATGAGTATATATATCTACATATATATGCACATTCATGTACAACTCATATGCAACAACCACATCTTTGCACATGCATTTTTCAAAACTCAGACACATACCCTAGGATCAACCTCTCAATTACAATTGTGTACCAAAAATAAGGATGATAAATTGTGTCAAAATAGAGAAATAATGGAAAATTACAAAGACCACAAGATCCTTACTGCTCAATTTCATCAAATTTTAGGTAATCCAATGCCAATTGTAGCCGACGCAACCTAGAAATTTTCAAGTCCCATCCTGACATGATAACAATTTACATGTAATCAGAACAAAGTGCAGCAATATATTTATATAAAAAGTCCACATTTTCCAACAACAGCTAAACAACAAGAAAAAATGAATCAATCCAGCACACAATTGGAGAAATTATATAGAAGCAATAAGACAATAGTTCAATGAATGATTTGTGGCTCTTTGAATATAAGTTGGGACTTCCAAAATTTTAGTGTACTATGCTTAATCATAGGTAAAGTAATATCCCAATTTGTGGAGTCTTCTGGATCATCCCCAATACTAGTAACATATAAGGTCACCCTCAACGCTCAATTCATCTAATGATGTAAAACTTGTAAACAACAAAATAGACAAATGTTACATATGTAATTTTCATTGCCTCTACAATGTTAATGTCTTCCTCTGAGAGGATTGGGATTGATACCATCCACATCTAACCATAGAAATGACAGCAGATTCCGAGCTTGCATCTTGCATCCCTAGCTCAGGCAATAACAAGGTATTCCGTAAGGGAAAAATGTGGCTGAGCACCTCAGCAAAGTCATCTTATGATGAGAGTCACTGACACAACAACCTAGCAAACACTAGGCTTACATTCAAAAACATTGAATGTGTTATCAACTCAAGAAATCAGTAAATTATTGCATAAAGCATGTGATATCATAATTGGCAAAATCTGAAAGTCCACATCACTAGTTAACACACCAAATCAATCTCCGTTCCCTATATCCTTATTCAAAAATAACCTTTTCCCTGATTAACAAACATGAAAAAGAAACAGTTTTAAAAAAATTTATCTTAAAAAAAATACAAGGAGTATGATAGAAAATATGCATGTAGCTAGAACTTTGGAAAGGTAATGCAGATACAGGAGCAACAACTAATACATCATAATGGAAAAGAAACCACTAGACACACACACACAATGGAAATATTACAAGCTAGGCAACAACTGACAGACGATTCCTCTTACCATTCTGCAACGACAACCAGTCTGCTCCTTCTGCCCCTTCATATATAAGAACTCGATCCAAAAGTTCAACTTTCCAAGGACAGAATGGTTTTTTCAACTCTTTTACATCCAGAATTGCTTCTAGTTGCCACTTTACACCTTCATAATTAATGTGCTGACGATATCCAATCGTCTCAACGGGAAGAAAATTTGAAGAAGTAGATATGGATGGAAGAACGACTGAAATACCATCTTCAGACACTAGATACAGACAACCCTGGAAAGTGCAACCAATTACTTCACCAACAGACCAATCTTCCTTTCCTCCAAAACAGAAGTCTTCGCGGGTGGGATTCAAATATCTGTCATCATGAACTGTTGAATCTTTGTGCAGCTTAAAATGAACAATCTGACTAGTTTTTTTATTATCAGTGTGCTTCTTAATGAAACAAGTGATACCAAGAGGTGAAAGACAAACACAGTCATCCTCAGTCAATCTCTCAGTCGGAATGAAAACATTTCGCATGAATTGCAAATTTACCCCAGATTCATGAAATCTATCAGTTGTTATTCTCGATGAGGTAGATAAACGAGAGAAGCTCAAGTCATCCCTGTCATCTCTTCCATGAATATTGGCTGCCTGACGCGCATTACAATTACCATAGTCCCATATGGGTGCACCCAAATGTCTAACAGATGGTTTATTTGGAAATACACTTTGGCAGCCAATGTCAGAACCACCAATTTTCCAACCAATCAATGTTCCGAGCCCTAAATACCGAGTATTCGAAAACCATTTCTCACATGGATAGTAATTTTCTGGCAAATAATCATCAGCAAACAAGGTATATATTACACCACAATCATCAACTGCAGCTAACAACGAATTATGTGAAGCAACAAGCAACTTCCTAAAGTTCCTTTTATGGAAGAATTTCCCAATAAGAGAATTTTCCTGATCATGAATTTCATTTGCTTCCGTAATATGGCTATCGGGAGCTACAGGAACCATCTCTTGTTGCCGCAGACCTGTGTGGGGTTTTACTCCACAAGCCTCTAGAATATTTACATGTGAAACAAAATTGCCAGATTTTGTACAGTAAAAATTAATTACTCCAGATGCATTTAGGCAAACAAGGAGGTTATCAGAAAAGCAAAAATCTACCCAACGTGACACAGAGTCCTGATTTACAATATCCTCAAGCTTCACCAAAGAAACCCATTGGATTCCGTATCTGCGTAACCTAGCCACAACAATTAGATATTTAACCTTGCTTCTCCCATCCTTGTCTGTAGAATTAATAGAAGAAGAGTCCACTAATGTTAAAACAAATCCTATTAGGCAATATGAATTGCTTGAGAACACTCTTGAACATCTGTATGAATCAACACAAAAATCACCACACAAACAGTTTGGATTATTTTTCATAGAATCACCCCCTGCATCCAACAGATTTTTACTGCAATTCTCCTTATTTGAATTGCCACAAGAAAGGAAGTACATAACTGGCAGATTGGTGTCAAAAAGGCTAAATGAAACTACCTTTGCAGAGGAAGGAAAATATTGTTTTTCAGGAAACCTAGTCCAAATTCTACCATCAGATTGTACAGTTTCTGCTTTGGTAAAGAAAGAATGCAACCACCTTTTTGAAGAAAAATCCCTAGGCAATTCTTTGACTGCCGTTCCTTTACGAATACTTTGTAGAAATTCTCTATTCCCATTCGCCTCAACATCATTACCAGACACATCAGAAAACTGGTCACAGGCTTCCTGCATCGTCATACGTTCAGCTGATTCAGAGGAAGGGCCCCAATCCACCCACTTCCCTTGTCCAAACTGAGCCCCTAATGTAGAATGTGTTGACGAATTTGTTTTATCAGGTTCAAGGAAGGCATGCACTGTAACACCATGGCCATTAGATATGAAGAGAAGCTGCCTATATGCAGGGTCATTATGTTGGTCATAGGTGTCCCCACAAACACCCCAGGCCAGTGAGTTTACGTTGCTAATAAAAGAATAACATGGTTTTTCATGTTCACAAGAAAAACCATTATCAAAATCCACTACTGATGCAGATGTGCAGGGGGCACCATCCTTTGAATCTGAGCCAGTAGCTTCCACCAACAACTGTTCACATATAGCACCCGAAGATTGGTTTTCAGAACTATTACTGCAACGCCCAAATACATCACCATTTACAGACTCCGCTTCTGCGATTAAAGAAAAAAGAATGAATGTCAAACACAGGCAACCAAGTAATAATGAAAAGGTACATATTGACAAAAGAAAAAGATTGAATTATCACATAAGCTCATAAATAATCATATATGTAGAGAATCCCATAATAATAGATAGAGTCCCATAATAATAGATATTCCCTTAATTAAGGGATTATCCTTGTAGAGTATCCTTAGCTGTAATATCTAGCTATATTAGGGATATTTCCAAATAAGGATAACTATGTATCCTAGCTCTATATAAGAATAGCAGTATCTGTACATCTTTTTATCATCATTTGAATAAAAATCAGAAGCTTTTACATGGTATCAGAGCCTCACGCTCTTCCATGAATTACAAGGCTGCAATGGTGGGATCTCGGTCTTCATCCCTCGAGACCACCAGCAGCTCTACCCCTCTCTCTGGATCAGGAAACCAACCTGATTCAGTTAGCATTCAACCAGAAAATTCC
>JANIJF010000209.1:64618971-64630752 GCA_024520955.1 Erythroxylum bequaertii | reverse complement strand
CAAAAATAAAAGTAATTAAAGGAAACGAATAAATAATAAATCCATAATAACAATAATAAATAAAGAAAAATGATCGGAGCCCAACACATTCATAACCCATCACCCTCTCTTAATCATCATGATAAAGAAAAACAACTCTATCCTCAGCTTTAGCTTGAAACTTTTTAGTTGATAAGCACAATGGAGACAAGCTCAGCCTTTTCCTTTTGCAAGTTGAAAGTTGGAATCTTCCAAATCCTCATAAGCTAATTAAACAGTATAATGATGAAGGTTGAGTGAATTATTGTTTGATCATCATGTCCATGGATTAGGTTGGACCACAGCCAGTCAGAAAAGTAATGAAAAACAGGTGATCGGTTCTTGCTAGAAAGTGGTGACTGTGTTTAGTAATTGATAATAAGGATTGAAAATTATGTATAATCTGAGTTTAAGTAGATGATTGTTATTTAGTGGAAGGAGGCTTGTGTTTTGACTATCGTATTATGCAATTATTTCTTTTTTGTTTTCTTATAGTTAGAATCTGCTTGGTAGATACACCCACTACATGAATGAACCCCACTTGTAAAAATTCTGGACATACGTGTTAGGCATTTAAGTAGAAGACAAGTAGGTATGATAAAAATACCCGAGTCTGAACTCAGCCGGCTCGAAATTATTTGTATATATGCAAAGAAATAGGTAAAAGAAATAAAGAAACTTAAAAATCTCTAATATTTAAAATTCTTGATTTTTGATTTTTAATTTTCTAAAATAACCCTTTTCTTAGATTTCAATTAAAAGATAACTATAAAATATATTCGGAAAGAATATCATACGGAAATTAATCAAATCTCACTAATATGATAATTTAATTCAACTCTTAAAATTGATATGAAATAAGTAAACTCAATTAAAATTAACAATTTTATATAAATATAATAAATTATTAGTTTATCTCAAAAAAAATTTATTTCAGTTCAAATTTAAGAATTGAAATAAAACATTATATAAATAGTATTTAATTAATTTACGATGTTAAGTTTCAAAGAAATTTTTTTTTTAGAAAATTAAAAGCTACAAAAAAATTATATTTTTTAAAAAGGTTTCAGAAAGTTTAGTGTCTTTTGCTCCAAAGAAATGAGAATCATTTCATGCACTGTATAAGGGAGCTTGAGGATTGAATGAGAGTGTCTCTGTATTTTCTTTGATTGTCTACCCGATGATTATAGTTGTTCAACATTATTCATACGGCTTGGGATGCGAGTATAGTTCTTAAAAAGAAACTTTCATACATAAGTTCTATAAGATATGCACAAAAGGGTTGGTCGATTTCTGCCAGAAAAATCTACTGTTTTCCTGATAACAGAGAAAACTGGTTCTGTCCTCAAATAGTTTGTACTTAGAAAACGATTAAAAACATCATATATACATACACACCATGTAAAAGGGTTTTCAAACCATTCCATCCATATGTATCATCAAGAAAAGGAGAAGAGAAGATGGTATATGGAAAAAAGAAGTGATAACACAATCATGTTCAAGTTTATCAGTTTCACTCAAGTTCAATCATAGTAGTCATCGACGAACTTGCTCTTAATCCACTTGAAGCTGTTCCTGAATGATGATTTGAGCTTACCCTCCATGGTATAAAAATTATACTGAGCCACCCTTTTCCTCCTCTTCATCTCTGGATTGCCTGAAGGGGCTCCCAACTCATCGTTGTTTCTCGTCGTCGTCGGACCGTTGAAGCTATAAGATTTGGACCGGTCTTCGAGGCCACGCCGGATTTCTGAGTAGGCATGAGAGTAACCCGCAAAGGATTTGCTCTTCTCCATGGACATAGCAGCACTAGAGGAAAGGCCAGGTTTGCATATGATGATTGAATTCCTATCACATATTAAGCAACAGAAGCTTATAATAATCAAGGGTTTTGTTGAGCACACAAAGTTTTTTCTAAGTGGACGTTAGTGGGGAGTGCATGGGCTATGACGTGTGATGGAATTTGATGATTAAGGAATTGAAATTGCCAATACCCTTTTGGTTATTTGATTAGAACACAAAATGGGGATTTCATTGTATGGAATGATAAGTTTTGTGGGATATCAATGGTGGGAGGCAATAGTCAATGGAGGGCCATACATGTCGTCGTTAAAAGTTATTCTATATCCATGTTTACATAAGACACTGACACTTTGTGATTTGCTATCTTCACTTCAAGTTAATAACCCTTCATTTCCATCGGTTTCCAATTACTTATAGCGTGTCAGCTAAACGAACCCTTATGGTTAGTATTAATTAAATCTTATCCGAGTTGAAGTACAAAGGGTATCAAATTGTTTTAAGTTATACCTAACTTCTGCTAAACTATGAATCTATATCTCTAATCAGGGATCATCTTTCTTAACAAGAACTACCCTCTTCCACATGACGTGTGTTCCAAAAACTGAAAACAGAATACAAAATCAAATGGCAAGCTTTCATCTCATTGTTTTCTATTCTGATAAAAGGAAATTAACTGAATTGTACTAGTTTAGCAACAGATTCCTGGTGCTAAAGATGTTTAGGGCACGCGTACCTTAATTTGCTTTAAAGGTCAATTCTTTTGCAAGCTCAATTAGTATTATATATCCTCCTTGGAAGCCCAATGCCATAATTTGGGGCTGTTGTTGCTTCTTATGAGGCTATAATTGCACACAATCATTGCAGAAAACATCATCAGTAGCGAAGTGATTGATGAAAACAGAAAACAGCTCTGACAAAATAAAAACATCGTAGGATAAAATCATAATCAAATAGGCAGTCGCTTTCGAAGGGCTCGAAGTAGTGGAGCCAAACATTAGTGTTAGGTATAAAGTGGAGAGATAGGACCCCCCTATACCAATAGCTACTCACTTCCTAGGGATTGTAAAGGCTCTTAATACATAAAATATGGATCAGCTCTCCTTTGTAATAATGTGTACAACATGTAAGAGTAATCACCAAAACTATAAGAAGGCTGCCACGTGTGATACTTGCATAATCTCGGTTTAGATATGGCCAGGGTCAAAAGTAATTTGTGTATTTAAAACTAATTGCCCAGATCTAGAGACTTTAAACCGGAGCATGGGAGAACATTACCCCTCCCACATTCACTGGCAATTATTTGATTTGCACGTCTTACATCAGCAGGCTGCTGATCATGATACAAATAAATCATGCCACAAGTTGATTCCAATGCCCACCTACATTAGTGAAGTCCAACTAGAACTTCAACATTGTTGTAAGTGTAGGAAACAAATCAACCATCCAAGATTAGAAACATGACCAAGATGATACGCCGATGGAGTCAGTATCCACAAACCCCCATGCTTGAATGCAGAGAATGGCAGACCGGAGTTGCCTAAGATGATTGATGTTCGAAAAGATCAGCACCATCCTCAACATCATCGGTTTTAATGCTTCCGCTTTGAGCCATAAGTATTCTGTAGACTCGCTTTGAACAAATCTTACCTAATCTTCTGTCACTCCCAAGTAAACCTTCTGTCATCAGATCCTCGAGTAAAAATTCTTTTTCATGCACCTGCCATTTTGATAGAAGTGATACTGTAGTTAGGCCTTTGATAGTGTTTAAACGTTATTTTCTTTGCAACATTAATGTAAAGGGAGCAGAAGTAAATAAGTTCAAAAGGTAAGTATATAGAGCTTAGTGTAAGCCAGGGAAGATGAGATTTGCATTGAGTATTTCTAGTGGATACTAGGTTCTTGATAGCTTATTTGCAGCTATTTCTAGTTTTGCATCATATGAAAGACAATGATGCCAGAAGCACTACTTCGAAAAGGTTGGAACACTTTTTCAATTCATCTTTCCACCATACAATCCAACAAATTCATCATTTATGTAAATACTAGTGATTTACACATCTTTCTCACACTTCTGGTAAGAATAATAAATGTTGTGTTGCAAACTACTTACTTCAGACGCAACAGACCAGAATGGCCAACCAAGGGAGATTATTTTGACAATGATACGAGTAATGGATACTCCAGAACAACGAGTGGAATAAAACAAAAGGCTTGCCTATACTTACTGATTTTTTAGGGTCCATATAAGCTTTCAACAGGGACTTCATTGTAGGATACTTTTTCCATATGGCAATTGCAAATCGAGGCTGTACTTTTGGAATGGCCACCAAAGCTTTCAACCTGGCAGAAATGAAAATCACAAACAAGGCCTTATGTGATAATAAAAGATCCACATGGCATTAGGTTATTACACAATAGCTTATTATTCTTGGACAAAGTTTGAGAAGAATAGAAATACACATTCAAACTATTTCCCTGTTGCATTTTATCCCTTTGTTTCTTCTATTTCCTTATGTTTATATTTTATCTTGAAGCCTATTGTGTCCATATCCAGCAACAGGTGTCCATAATCTCAGAGTACTTTGACCATTGCCCATCAGAAAGGTTAAAGTTATTGGGTATGATGACATATTTTACAGCCTTTCAAGAGGCTACTCCAAAAACTTCCAACATTTCTTCAGATACATAATCTTTTTAGTGTAAAGTAATTAAGTTGAAACATATGACGAACATCAATGAATTTATGTCTAGGGTCAACTAATTATTTTCATCCAAGAAACTGGAATATTCAAATAGGGATATAAGCATATCAAAAATGAACGTGATGGATAAGAAGTGCTTGCCAGATTGTATCTTAAAAAGTTTGATCGTCATTAAGAATGCACTACTCACCATGGACTCCTTTTTATCAAATTCTTATCAACGCAATCCTTAGGGATTAATGAACCATTGGCATTCACAGATAGACGAGTTAACTTCTTTCTGCATTAAAATTCAAAGAAAATAAAATGTTTCAGAAACTTCACCATCTTAACATTAGAAAATATTCAAGAGAGAAACCTAGGAAAATAGAGTCACATAAGCAGCATACAAAGAAAATGTTTTGGGATGCCGATAGACCAATGAAAGGTGATACCTAAATTGGCAAGAAGCCAGGCTGCACGTCAAACCAACGACATGTTCTGCAAGTTCTGCTTCATCTCTGCACTGCCTATAATGTACCCCAATGAAATGAGTAGTTAATTTTGCCAGCACCTGAAGCAAGAAGTTGTCGACAATTGAAAATCAAGTCAAATCCTAAGAAATCTCATGATTAAACTTTTAAAAACTTGTATGCAGTTTCAGTAAGCAATTTTACCTCTTCAACAGGTGGACGCCTCCAACCATTCTCATCTTCTGGATTCTTGTATTGTTCTTTTTCCCTAGTTGTAATATCAACATTTCAATTCATGCTGCATAAACAGGTATATACACAAGAAGAATTGTAGCAGAGAAAACTATGAAGAGAAGACAGCTTTTTTTGTCTTAAAATTGCATGTAAATACTTATTGCATAAACAAATAAAAACAAGAGGAATTTTCGTAGACGATAGGGATCGTGTCCGCATGGAGAATAGAATTCATTGGTCCATAGGGTGTCGAGGAATTTTCAAGATGGTAGCTGCCCAACTCAAGAATATATATTTATTGCACTGGGAAGAAAGATATGCTGCAATTGAAAAGACCGACTTCAACCATTGAATGGAAAAGTGACTACGTCAATATCAAGACCAATTTTAATTTGTTCCTGTTCAATTTTAAGTGTTCCAACTGAATTTACTTCTCAAACGAGGTCGTCAATTGGATTTAGAATAAGAAAGAAACACTAAGAAGAGAAAAAAAAAAATGTAAAAGATGAAGAAGAAGAACGTTGAATATGCACGCTTATCTTAACACCATAATAGAAAATAAAATGCTAAAAGAATTGTTTCTCTTGGGGCAATTCATACTTGAATATACAAAATTTTAAAATAAAATAACAGATTAAAAAAACAATTTTCATTGCCCAAATGTTATAAGCCATTCTTATTCCTAGATGAAGAAAAATGAGGGCTGAAACAGGTAACAAAATCTAATAATTTCAACCACTCAAAGAACACTATAGTTAAAATCCAAGTGTAACTGCGGGGATGAATCACCTTTTATTGATGTATGCCATCAGCCTGTTTGTCAGGCAGCAAACAGTATAAGATGGATAATGACACTGCACCTTTGCAACATGATCTAGAAGTGCTTCACTGGTAACAAGACTGCAGAATTCCTCAGCTTCATAAACAAGTACAACATATCGAATCTCAGTTCCTTCAGAAGAAAGCTGCGGCAAAGTAAAAGGAGAATGTATATGAAGATTCAAAAATGGGACATGAGTTCTGTCTACAAGCAGCCTAACAGCACTCTCACTTACAAAATGACATTGCAACCTCAAAAATAAAAACTAAATAAGAACTGCCTTTTCTAAAAACTTATGAACAAACACTGGTAAGAAACTTTATAAAGCATTAAGTACCTGGGAGATATGATCGGGAACATTCATGGTCCATAAGATAGATTTTTTAATAGGATTCGATGTCACGCGGTACGTAAGACCTTTATCCGCAAATCTCGTAAGCAAATGACCTATGCTAAAATAAACAAATTAATCAGAAATAGATAAGTCCCACAAATCTACTCAAAAAGGAAAGAGGAGAATTCACCAAAAACCTTACCTCCAACTGCTCCCTGTTCAACTACCTTAGCATCAAAGTCAGCTACAATAGATTTCAAGGCGAACTTCCCTTTCTCCCACTTCTGCTTTTCTTTCTCCATTTTTTTTAACTCAGCAGCCTGGGCCTTCAGAGCTGCTTTCTGCAACTTCTCTTGCTGCAAAATGAAAATAAAAAAAATGATCAGAAAACATAAAGGTATATGCTACCTAAGGCTTCATAATATTAACATAATACTCACTTCTTTTTTCAGCTTCTTTTCTTCCATCAACTGAATTTTTTCCTCTTTCGATATCCTCTTCTTTACAACAGCTTCATCACAACTATTTTTCTTGACAGAATTAACCTTAGCTCTTCTTTTCTGCTTTTCTTTGTCAGAAAAGTAGTCCATGGTAAAATTTTCTTTTTCCGAATAATCATGTACCTGATTTTAGTAAATTTAGATCATTAGGAAGGTGGAAATTGGTAGGAATGTCCAAAAGGGCTCGGGCCGATTTTGGCCCGGGTTAACCAGGCCACAGGCCAACCGTTTCTTAAAAAACAATATCGTTTTTTATGCTTTTTCTTTTAAAAAATATGATGGGCTGGGTCAAGGGCCACCATAGGCCCGGACCAGCCGATTGACATCTCTAGAAATTGGAAAGTTAAAAGAAATAGTTTCAACTTTCATGTAATCACCAAGTTAAGAAAAATCAAGCAACTTCAAGCATCAAAATTCTATGTTAGCCAAGCCAAAGAGGGATAAGCTTCGCGTTCATTAGCCAGAATATCAGCTAAGGCCCCTAATTCAATAAAGAAGAGAATCTATTTGTACCTACAAACAAATTATTTTCTTAGGAAAAACATTATAATTTTACATCCCTCACTCTCTTTTTTTTTTTTTTGCACATTAAAGAAACTTACATATTCAGATTTCTTTTCGCACAATAAAGCAAGAAAAAAGATGAAAACTTGGTTGAAACGAGCTCTATGTAAACTTCACGTGGTATTGTCTGCATGATGCTTCTTATTCCGGTTTTGAAAATGCCAACAGTTTAAGGCTCACTCAGAAAGGTCACCCTTGGATAAGTCAGAAATGGAAAGAGATATCAATCAGGAAGAGTTACCTGATTCATCCTATCTTGAACAAACGCTTGTTCTGCCGCAGAACCTTCCTCGGAAAATATTTGCGTTAGATTAACACTCCCTGCTAAAACACATAGATATCAAAAAACAATACCCTGAATTGGGATCAAAAAACAATCAACAGAAGTTTGCGATTCAGTAACAAGCATACCAACCAAATCCAAAGAGCTACTAAATCTAGAACTCCAATGAATCTCCTGCGCACCATCATTACCACCACCAGAAGCTGCTCTATTCTCTTTATACTCGCAGTCAATTTCCCGCTCGTCGTTTTCAGAGTCCACGCACACCAATAGATCACTCTCTTTAAACAAAACCAAACAGAAAAAGGACACATCAGAAAATCGTAGAATATTAACATTTTACATTCTCCAATTAAAAATGAAAGCAAAATCTTAATATTAGAGTCGGCAGATATTAACTAACCAAAGAACCGCTTCTCTGGAATGGAAACCCTAACATCAGGAATAGAAGCAGCATATGTGCATTTAACGATGGATAGGTCAGAAAGGGGGGTTTCTGGGACGACGGAAGGTAGAGAAGAGGGGGAGGAGTCGGCCACGGCCGTCGGAGGATGTTTTTGAGGAGTAGGATCATCGTCGATGACGAAAACAGTGGGAATCGCTGCAGGATCGGAGCGGAGTTTCTTAGAGACAGAAGGAAGAGGTGTCCGGTGATAGTCGTCAGCGTATCCTTCTTCGTCGGAGACGATGATCGGGTCACTTGACATTGAAAGATCTGACTTTGTGGGTGCGCCGTGCGCGGGAGGGTTATGCTTTTAGTTTGAATTGATAGAGTTTGAAAGCGATTCGGTAAAAACGCTGTCGCCGGAGTAACAAACTTTTTTTCATTTCTTGAATGCAAAACGTTGTCGTAGCAAAAAGAAGAAAGAAGAAAGGAAAATTAAACCTTTGAAGACAAATAAGATCTCTTGGCCATGGTTGCTTCTATTGCCAATCCAACTTTGTCAATATCAAAGAAGAGTAGATAAGCAACACAGACATGTGATCTTGCACCCTTTTGTAACATTCTAAATTGTCTCTTCCAGGCTAGAGATATGCTAATTTGCAAACAAATGTGACCAAGGAAGAGGGTCGGAAAATGACCACAAACTAGAACCCGACAATGGGCCAAGGACTTGAAGACATTGTGATGGCCATGGCTGCTTAGCCTAATGAGTCCAAAAAGACCTGGACAGCCCTAGTCCCTGGATAGTGTCGGACCCAACATAACCAGAGCCACGTTGCCTGGCACGTGATGGACCACTGGCTACAACATCCCTGGGGTTAAGTCCATACTATGACAAAACAGTACTCACGTATCGACTGCCCGTTGAAGGATTCGTTTACCCTTTCCTTATTGTTTTTTTGTTCAATAGAGTAATTGAAGTTAGGCTTGGCAAATTACAAATTAGTCCGAGTTGGTCTAACCTAAAGTCAACAAGTCTAACACTTTTCAGCCTAGGTTTGGACTTAGATTGTCCTGACTAGCTCGACCCAATTTGACAAGTCTAACCAGAAGCTCAAAATTGTTAACAAAAGTGAATATAAAATGATATTGTTTTTTAAATTTGTTATTTTTAAAAACTAGGTCATACTAGATTCTAAAAGTAAGCCTGATTGAACTAGAGCTGTGGCCATGTTTTCTTGGTCCTATCAAACTTCAAATTTTTTGGTTATGTGTCTACGCTCAAGCTTGAGTAAACTCAGCTCAACTTAGCTCAACTTTATTTGACTCGTTGTTATTTTTGTTTTAATTATTAAATTTTGTTTTTTTATGAGTTCACTAATTCAAAGGTTTCACGATTGATTCGCTTAAGCTTTAGGTTGGGGCCTAACTCAATTAAATTATTTTTAATTTTAAATTAAAAAATAATGTTATTGGCATTTTTCTTAAAACTTTTAAACTTCAAAATGAACTGAATTAGACTTCAAAAAGAAAAATATAAGCTTGAGCCAAAACCTAATCAAATTGAGTTGGACTCAATCTTAATTACCAAGTCTAATTAAGAGATTTCTTCTCATATTAGTAATTTGTAAGATGGTAAATAGAAGATAGGGATGACAACAATGTTTGTCTAACATTTTTTAATTAAAATTAGATTTATAATCTTTTATTTATATTCAACCTAAATTATTTGAAGATATGATCGAATTAGTTTTAAGTCGATCTTACTCGACTTGATCTTTTTTGTTTAGGCTTAATATGAAATACAATCAAGTTTAGATTATTTGGTTCGAATTCAACGCAAATTACTTTAAATTTGATCGAATTAATTCCAAATCAAGTTTAATCATCATTATTTTGAGATGTAATTGAATTAGCTTCAAATCAACCTTGTTTGAACCAATCCTTTTTGTCCAAGCTTGACCTAAAGCATAATTAGGTGTAAGTTATTTGAATAAACCTAATTTAAATTATTTTTATATTTAAATTAATTTAAGTTGAGTTTAGTCAACTCCATTAAATTTTAATTAAGTCAATTTTTTATCCATTAGTCCAATTTGACTTTAAGTTGTTTTGCTAACCCTAATCAAATGTACACAATTTAAATTTATAAATAATAATTTGATTGAATACATTTTCAACTTTTTTAAAATTTGATTAACTTAAATTTTTATTCATTGGCTTGAATTATTATTTTAAAGTATGATTGAATTAGCTTCAAGTTAATCTTACTCAACTTGATCCTTTTTATTCATGCTCTAAAATACAATTAGGTGTAGATTATTTGATTAATACTCAACTCAAATCATTTTCATATTTGATTGAATTGGTTTCAAATTGGGTTTGATTAACCTTTTTGAAATTCAATCAACTTAATTTTTTATCTATTTATCTAAGTATGATCTAGATCGATTTGTCAACTCTAATAAAAAATGGAGACTTTTTAATTTGATCGAATACATTATTAACTTATTAAATAGCTTTAATATTTTTCACCATAACAAGTCTTTGTAAAGCGGGAACAAATCCTCTGTTCCACTTCCCTATACTAACCATGTTCCATTCATTCTTATCCACACATTTTATTAATTTATTGTAAAATAAGTGGACGAGAACATGTGGATGAGAGTTGTGTTGAACATGATTCAAGTGGTGTGAAGTGGTTTGACCGAATATTTAGGAAGTTGTTATTTGTTTTATTTAATTATTTATTTAAATAACTTAATTAGTGGAGTTAGTGGGTAGCTGAGTGCCTAGTCTTTAGCTTTTTCTGTTACAGTGTATGCTTATTTAAAGGTTTCTTTATTTGCTTTAATGTATACAACACATTACAATTAATGAATAGTTTCAAAAGTCTTACCCTCTGTCTTGCATGTTTTACATACTCTACATATCTTCACTGTCTTTTTTTACTTTAGCTCTCTACCATCTAACAATCTTGGTATCAGAGCCTCCGTTGGTCCATTAGGCAATTGAGTGAAACATTTTGTTTTTTAATCCCCCAGAGAGTTACGTTGGGTCCTTTTGTTTACTTTGAGTTTACAAATGGCAGCAAACGCTATTTTGCCATCTTCACAACACCTCGTACCCATTTTTAATGGTAAGAAGTATGAGTTTTAGGGTATTAAGATGAAGACTTTTTTCATATCTCAAAGCCTTTGGGAGCTAGTAGAATATGGTTTTGTAGATTTTACAGATACAGATGAAGAGGCAGAAGCAAGATTAAAAGAAACCAAACAGAAAGATGCCAAAGCTTTGTTCTTCATTCAACAGGCAGTCCATGAAACAATTTTCTCGAGAATTGCAGCTGCAACGACGTCATCAGAGGCTTGGCAAATTTTGAAGAAGGAATTTCAAGGTTCTTCTAAAGTGATTACGGTAAAATTGCAGACTTACCGTCGTGAATTTGAAACTCTATCTATAAAAGGTAATGAATCTGTTCAAGTGTATTTCTCTAGAGTTTCATCCCTTGTTAATCAAATGAAGTCGTGTGGTGAAAATATATCTGAAGAAATTGTTGTTGCAAAGGTTCTACGGAGTCTAACTCCAAAGTTTTAACATATTGTTGCTGCGATTGAGGAAGCGCATGATTTATCTGATTATTCATTTGATGAACTAATGAGTTCTTTGCAAGCCCATGAAGAAAG
>JANIJF010000209.1:64525318-64545001 GCA_024520955.1 Erythroxylum bequaertii | reverse complement strand
TTACTTTAATAATAAATTTATAACACTTTATATGAGTTATCTTAATATCATAAAATAATAACAATTGATTTGAGTTATCTTAGTAATATAAAATAATAACATTTCATATAAGTTACCCTAGTAAATGTAAAATAATTAAGTCTGATTGGTTGACTTCGAATCAGAATGGACAGGGCTTAATTGCCATGCTCTTTCATAAGAAGTGTATGTCATTATTTCATTTTTTTATATATAACTACATGTCACTTTGTCATTAATTTTTTAATATTCATTGATATTCAAATTTTAATTAATAAATTATGATTATCTTCTTATTACACTACCAAATCCATTTCATCCAAACTTAATATGAATCAAGTTTAATTTGGAAGTCAAATAAGATTCAATTAAGTTGGAATTTGACATTTTTTTTAAACTTGACTCATTATAAGTTGTGAAGGTCCAAGAAGTTACTTAACTCCCTAAAAATAGTATTCTGGTTCAACTGTAATCTCATATATAATTTAATTAAAAATTATCTTTACATATTTAATACCTTTAATTTAAGAATTTGAAGTATATATATCAAGAGTCTAGGTACAGTCTTTACTCTTAATAATTTGAGTAATTAAATTTGAGATATACATACCACAAGTTTCAACAAGTAAAGATGGCCCAACCTAAATTCTGACACATATAACTAAAATGATTTTGTTTTGCGAAATATGATGTCTTTTTTATGTTTTTAATTAAAAATAATTTGGGTCTGGCCGAGTTAGGCTCAAGCTCGAATGACTTGAACACAATCGAGCTCAAACTTGGGCTTGCTATCTAGGGCTCGATTGGGTCAACTATGGTCAACTGAGCTCGTGCCTGCATCATTATCATCCCCAGTGACAATAAGATTTTAGTAAGAGTTTTACTGATATGTAGAATGCGAAGAGATCCAAAAGTACTTAACATTATTTTTAATTAGTAAAAAATTGTTTTCTATCAACTTATATAAAAATATATAATAAAATATAGTACAATAATATACGAAACACAAACTTTTTTAGTATAAATAAGTCGATTATAAATGTAGAATGAACTTAATTTAATTCGATTTCACATCAAATTAAATTAAGCTCGAGTTTAAACTCGAATTAAACTCGTTTATTTATTATTTAAGATTTTAAAACAACATATATCATTTAACTTTTAATATTTTTAAGGTTCAAACCAAGTAAATTTGGGTCGAATAGCTCGAAATTAGCTGAAGTTTATTTTTTTATATGTAAATAAATTATAATCTGTCGTATAGTTTAATCAACTAAGGTTAAATTGGTTAACTCAGGTTGGACTGTTTCGCACTTTCGCTAAGTCATTCAAAGAATACACAAACAAAGCATTTAGATTGCTTACAAACAAAGCATTTAGATTCCTTAGCTAAGTACTCTTTAACTGTTAAAAATATGATCAAGCCTCGACCCTCTTCAACAACTGAGGAGAATTCACGAGGAAGGTACACTCCTGAATCAGCAAAACAGGTCTCTCAATTGGACGCAGATTATCATAAGCCTACCTCTTCAAACGACAACCCCACTAAGGTTTCATCACCACCTCGTATTCTTCGAATGTACAACTGAAACACCCACTGGTTTTGTCTGTCTGTAAATACCTTCCAAAGACCTATATCTTCTCTTCCTTCTCCACCGGATTATCAAAACCTCTTCAATCATTTTAGAAGTAATCTCTTCTTGACTGCCAAAGTTCTTGTTCTTGCTGTTCGTGTCCTTCTCTTTATCCTGTTCGTCGCTGAGCTGCATTAGCTGTTGAGCGGCGACCAACTCCGAATCTGATAAACCCTTCTGGGATTTCTGTTGTTTCGCCATGAATGGTACGAACATGGATCGACAAGGTAAGGGTTACGAAGAAAGGTGAGAGCTTGTTGGTTCGCTTATCTGGGTTTGCGTGCTTTTATGAGTTTGGCGTGTATAGAGACTAGAGAGATTGATTTTGAAGCGTACGTGTTATGTGAAACTACTGCGTTGGTGACATGAAGATGGCTCGAAGATGTGTATCCAATTTTTTCCTTTTATTATTATTATTTTTACTTTCATTTCTTGACTCTTTCAACTATCCAAAAACAAAAAGTTACTGAATTTAGATAATTGGTCAAACAAATCTTTTCTTATTGGAGTCAACCATATTGATTCAAGTTAAATACAAATTTTGTAGTCAACTTTAATGAAAATTATCTTTCAAAATAAACTTCACACTCTAAAAAATTTAAGCAATATTTTTAAAATCGAATCGATATTACCGGTAAAAACTTTGAATCAGTTAATTTTTCGGTTTAATTTGGTTAATAAATTTTGTTGATAAAATCGATCATTTCACTAATTGATTGGTCAATTTATATAAACTAATCAGTTTTATAAACTAAAATAAACTAATTAGTTTTCACTTAATAATCTCCTTTTTTAATTAAATTTTAAAATTTTTAATAAATAAAAATAGTCTTCTTTAAATATTTTTTAACTCTTTAATTTTATTTAATTTTTAACTGATTTGATGATAATTTAATATCAGTTAAATTTTTTAAACCTCAAACTCTTGCCTTACTGTTTAACTTTTGATTCGGTTTTTAAAACATTGAATTTAAGCATTTCAAGTTGTAACTTACTTTAAACTTTTAATTTGTTGAATAATTTATTTTATAAATTATTCGTACACTTAAAACTTTAATTAAATACGTTTCAAATTCTCTTACAATTTCTTATTTTGAGGACTCCTAGGTAATAGTTTTGTGATTCAAGGAAAGACTATGACATTCTAGGAGGGTTCAAAGAATGACACCAAGAATGTTTAAGACTTCAGACTCTGACTCATTTTTCATAAAGATTGAATACGCTTTTTTTCTCTCAACAAGCATTCCAATGTTAGGAACTTTTGTGGAAAACTTTAGCTGATTTTTTTAAATAATAATTATAATAAAAATAAAAATTATTCTCACCCAACTTCCATCTCTATTATCGACTCTCTATATCAGTCGATAATGATATTTTCCAGTTTCCAGCCAACTATCCGACACAGTACATACCGATGGGTACTGATCAATTTATATAATTTGGGCCTATCCAAGCAGAAACTGGCACACCAACCCTTGTTTCTGAACAGGATCTGTTTGACAGCGTATGGGATTATCATTCAACTTAGGAGCTTTCAAAGCAAAATCATAGAATTCAGGAATTGCTATAGGGACTCCTGGTCAACCAAAGATCTGAATGAAGCTAAAATTGAGAGAAATGGCATTAAACATAAAGGAAAGCATCAGATTAAACAGGAAATTATTTCTAGAATTGCATAATTATCTTCAAATTAGGTACATGGATCGAAGACTGTGTCCAGACACAAACAATGAAACAAGAGTAGTGAACAAAGAAGTGGTCTGAGACACTTATATTCATTCCCTACATTATGGAGGGAACAATTTATGATAGTAATGCTCTTTCTTAGAAATACAGACTCACATAATGTGAAGACAAAACCCCTAAAAAACCAACAGGAATTTTAATTAAAGAATTAATGAAAAAACCCTGTAAAACCAAAAAATAAAATAAAATAAAAACCCATGTATCATTCTCCTCCAACCCATAGTATCTACATCTCCAAACTACAGCTTTTTCTTCCCCATCAAAAATTCACCTGGCCTGGCCATGAACCATATCACATTCATTAATGTTACATTCACATATACTGAAGAACACTCAGCTGCAACTCCATTGCAACTGAAACACCATTTTATGACTTTATTCACTTAGTCTTAGTCACAGTTTAATCCACACACTTCCAAGACCGGTCCGTCTCTCGACACAAATGGGTTTATTCTAACCCACAGAAGTGTTAAGATTGAAGCCAGCAGGATGGACCAGACCAATATGATGGTTGGCATTCTATCTTGTTTCCCAAGAAGACCCTTGAGGAATGGATATAGGTGCATAATGACCCAGAATGCGAAGAATAGCCTACCGAATAGAGGACCCCATGAATCATAACCATTGTTGATTGCATCTGAGACGCCAACTACGACTCCCACTATGTTTATGATCAACAAAGTCATGGGTGGGATTAACAGTGAAGTCCACTTGAATATGTAAAGCTCTGAGAACTCCCCGTCGTCTGCTGCTTTTGATGTCACAGTGAAGTTTGTGTTAACACCAGCCAAAACCTTGAGTAAACCCTGGAATAGAGCAAATAGATGTGATGACACGCCTCCAATCACCCAAAACTGCTCATTTCTCCACCAGTCATCTATACCAACACCACCCCACTGCATTTCAAGGATACCAGTTGCAGCTATGGAAATGAAGAGCGCCATGAACAGAATACTCGCGTAGTTGCTAATCTGTACAATGTCAAGGTCAAGTGTTCTCAGATGCAGAAATGAGATTCATAGCTAATTCAGTACATCAAATGAAATCAAGGACTGAACAACCCAGCTCATTTAAATAAACTTACATTATTGAACTAAAAAACCTCGAGATGATCAATAGTAATAAATGGCATCAATATAAAAATCACATAAACAGTACTTGAATCCCTTCTACCGACAATCAATTTTCACATCTATAAACAATGAAATAAACAACAGCTCTAAAGCAGTACAATATTAAAAATTGAGGTAGAAATAATCATATGATTGAGAGAGTTACCTCAGGAACAATGAATTTTCCAGTCAGAAGGCAAATTGCAGGAAGGGTGCAATAAACAAGCAAGGGAATGGATGTCCAAGGATACACGACCGAGTTTATATAGGAAAATCGTTCCAACCATTTCAATCCCCCACCATAGCCATACCAAATAGGGCAATGTCTGCTCAAGAAAATCTCAACAGAACCAAGGGCCCAACGAAGAACCTGATGTAGACGATCTGAGAGGTTTATAGGAGCTGAACCCTTGAATGCAGGCCTCTTAGGTATGCAGTATACAGATCGCCATCCATGAGAGTGCATCTTGAATCCCGTCAGAATATCCTCCGTCACGGATCCATATATCCAGCCAACCTGATTTGATTTTAGAATTTAGAATATGAAAAGGAACATTTTATACCATAAGCAAAACTCAGCCAATTACTTTCTCTAAAATTTTGTTTCTCTTTGTAACTTACTTCCTTTCCCCATTCAGTCTTATCTTCATAACCACAGCTTATAACTTGGATAGCTTCTCTAAGAAGTGAAGCAGGGCTAGCATCATGAGGAACGCCGCCATTCTCCAAAAGAGAAGAGGCCACGAACACTGGAGACTGCCCAAACTTTTTCTCCAATTTTTCTAGGGAGGTTTCAGATGACTTCACATTAGTTGACCCTGCAATTGCAATCCCAAAAAATTTGTTTCTAGCTTTTCAAGATCTAGAATGAGAAAGCAATACAAAACTCAAAGAGCAGGAAGTTAAACCCATACCTTCAATTCCCTCCTCAATATTTTCTAGAGCATGTATCTGTTTTGATGTTTCCCTATTCTTTGACTTTTTCTTGTCCTTTTTGTCCTTATTTGCCCTTGACCTTTTGTTCTTCCGAGATCCACAGCAAAGGCAGCACCATTTAGGCCAACAGTTGCAGGTCTTGCCTGGAGGTTTCTTTGTGACTGGTGCATCATAGCCATAAAGTGCTTGCCTTCGGAAAACACAACCAGTTCCAACATAAATTGGTCCTTGCAATCCATCTAATCCTTTCATGTTGATCTGTTACAACGTGTGATTGTTAGCTTTCTTTATGGAAAGGGAAAAGGAGAATAAAATAAAATGAAATCAAACAACAGAAGTCAAATCTACATACATCGAAAAATACAACATTCCTATTTGAATATCTATCATGACGATCAATGCCATCAAATCTCTGAGGAAACTGCACATAGCAAATTTTCTTTCCTGATTGTGGATCCATCATGAAACACATAGCTTCTCTAAGTGCTTTGCAGTTGTTTATGTAATGATCACAATCAACATTCAGAAGATAAGGAGCATTTGATAGAACTGCAGAGACTCGAACCTACAAAAACCAAAAATGGTGAGAAAGCTATTCAAGCATAGGCCATTTTCTAGTTATTGGAAAGATATTAAGCAGGGTTAGAAAGTAATTCAGCAGTAATGTAAGATTTTAATCCATACCAAAGCATTCATTGCACCAGCCTTTTTATGATGTTCAAATCCCGGTCTCTTTTCACGAGAAACATAAATCAGACGAGGTAACTCATTTCCTTCTACATCACGAACACCACTATGACCAAGAAAGACCTGCAAAGCAAGATTTCTATCATTGTTTCTATCAAACGAAAACACCCAACAATTTATCAGAAAGAACCGTCAACTTGCTAACAAAAGTAGACTAAGTAGCTTAATCTCATAATTATGGCTTTCAGTTATTATCAGACTGGCAAACTGATTTAGGAAACCAATAAATACACAGTTGTTAAAATTATACTGGAAGTTAAAGAGAGTATCAGGTACCCAATGTCATTAGCATCCATTCATAAGGCACTTATCATCAAAGGCTGATACAACTTTCACTTCTAAAATTGTGTCAAAATGATAACAGTTGATAGATGAATGTACAATGAAACACCATCTCACCTGAATCATGCCAGGATGATCGCGTACACTGTTCCCAGGCCATGGAGTTCCATCTTGCATTGTCCACCCATCTTCTGGGACCTTTTGTGCAGTAGCAACCAATCCATTTATTTTGACTTTAAATTCTTCATAATCTCTCTGTGGTCAACATCATATTGTAAGGAAAGAGCACTTTTGCACGATGATAAAAAATTATTCAAGTGAAAAGTCAACAAATTAGATAGTCTCGAAAGAGTATCCACTTGCAGCAGATTTGAGCCAGATAGAATCTAAAATCAATCATGACAACAGGAAATAACAAACCTTCATAGCCCGCCTTTCCCTGACAAACGCAGGATGTACTTTATTCTTTAAGTAGTCCATCTTCTGACAAAAATACCACTCAGGGGCCCGTGGCTCAATATTAAACTTTTTACAGAAAGGGACCCATTTCCGAGCAAATTCAGACGTCTCAGAGAGTGCTTCAAATGTAAGCATGGCGGCACCATCATCCGAAACATAGCACGCTACTTTGTCCACGGGATAATCAACCGCAAGAATTGACAGAACAGTATTTGCAGTGATTAGCGGAGGTTCTTTCATGGGGTCAACTGTACTTACAAAAATGTCCACACTGGCTAATTCAGAAGGTTTTCCTTCTTTTTCATACCTGAACATAAAGGAAGAGTTATAAGACATCATAAACCTAATCATGAAAATAGAAACAAGAAAATTAAAGTGTGATGGAAAAGAACCAAGAGAGACAGAAACATGCTTCCTTTGACATTGCAAACAGGAACATACCTCAACGATAACCGATCAAGGTAAGTCTCTCGTTCTATGGGATACCACTTTGGAAACTGATCAAGAAGCCATGATATCGCAAACCATATTTCACAAATCACTGATGTCAGCCACAAGCCATATGCATCGTTAACAGGGTGGAGAATTCTATAGTGAAAGAACAAGCCAAGAATGACAAGACGAAGAACGATTAACATTCTGTACGGATTAATCTTGCTTGAAGGAATGGGTAATTTTCTTGAAAGTGGTTGCCTGCCTTCATCCATCCTAAGAAAATACATCAAAAAATCCTGTAAGTAGCTAACAACTCAAGCACATAAAATAGATTTGACTGTTTGCATAATTGACAGATTCCAAGTTCTGTCAGGGTTTCAAACAGCAAATAAAAATCCAAGGTTTCAATGAAAACCAACTACGTTTTGTTATAAAGTACTCTCAGGAAGGTCGAATAAAGTTCAAATGAATTTATTAGGGGTTCATAGAGCAAATAACAATGCACTTCAATTTATACTAAATGCTTTGAAACCAACCTCAGATTCACTCAGGCCAAGATAGATGCCCAACAAGATGTCAAACAATACGTCTAACAACTAACAGGAATGCATACACATGCTCCAAAAAAACCACCTATCTTAAAGCATCAAGCATCAATGGTACTCTAGACAAGAATGCCCAAGTCTCTTTCATATTGAATTTGTTTTATTACACAGAACACAGAAATCAAGGCAAATACGTAAAATGACAGGAACTACAAGAGACATAATGCACCAAGAAACTTCTAAGAATAATAAAGTGGAAATGAATTCATCGATCACTTACATAGGCATATCAGGATCATCCAGCTCATCCCCATCAAACTTGCCACCGTCATTTCCCCCTTCATGCTTAACCACCTGAAGTTTGTCATTTTGTCTCTTCTTCCAATCTTCCATTCGATCCTTCCACGCCACACTTCCATACCCATATACTGCTATGTCTTTCTTAGGAACCATAGGTCTCGGTTGCGCTACAATAATCAGAGCAATGAACCCATCATTAAAAGAGACTAAGAGAATAACTTGAAAAGCACAACTATTGCACATATAATCAACAAATGGCTTACATGGTACAGATGGATCAGAATAAGGCATTGGATGAACTCTGTTTCCATGACCCATTAGCGGGGGAACAATGAGAGCATGTCGGTCAGAAGAAATCTCGACGTCCTAACACAAAAGCAGAAGACCATATTTAATGTACTTGTACCACATACACAAATATTTCACTCATCCACCAATCTATATTAAATTGCAAATACCTCCTCTCCATAAGTTAGAAGTGGAATTTTGGAGCTAGGAGGGGAAGATTCAAGTTCCGAGTTCACTGGAATTCCACCAGTGTTAAGACGTGCAGAAAGCATAGCTTCTGCAACTTGCTCTGGTCCCATGCCGTCTAGCCCATAATCAAACTCATGTTCCAAATCATCAATGTCATCTTCTTCCTCATCACCTTCAACCCTAGGACTACCTGCAATTTACATCAACAATAAGTGGCATTCGAAAGGGCTCAATGTCCGATAAAAAACAAGCACATAAAGGAGAGTGCAAAATTACCCAACCTTTGAGGCGCTTATATCTGGTTTTGCACTGTGGACAAGCTTGATTTCCTTCTCTTCTCTCATATTCATAGCATGGCCTGCACACAGGGAAAGCACATTCGTTGCAGGCAACAAAAAGCTCTCCATCCACTGTAATCTCAATCTCATCCCCACATATCTGACAAACTTGGCCACTTAACTCTTTAACTGACTTGATCTGTATAGAGCCAAAATACCACAAAATGATTGTTGTTAGCATCGTAATGGTGAAAAAATTAAAAGTAAAAAGCCAGAAAAAGAAACAATATTGCATTTCCAGAGAGTTTTGATGCTTATTCTGCAAAGGAAATGGATAAACAAATACCAAACTCAAGTTTGCGTACATAACTTCTTGCAGTCAGAGATTTCCCTTTATTCTATGAGTACACCATTTGCATGACACAAGGCTACAATTCTTGTAGACTAAAAAATCTATAATAAATTCTCTTCCACATATCGCCACGAATATGTTCCAAGGACACATTTTGAAGACGTACACTAACTGAACAGACTGTTAAAGTAGCTGAATACGCTGGTTGTTTATGCTCATGCGCAAGCAAAACTTAGTATTGCAATGCACTTCAGATCAATATACTGTCTACAGATATAGAAAAGCAAGGACAAGGCAGATGTCTCGGATATCAGCTCATAGAATGCCCACTCCATCCAATATACAGCTATTGTTTTGCAGAAAATCCAAAAACATGCTACCAATTTCAAAAAACACAGGAGATTCCTTCAGAAATTGCACTAAACTTTCAAGTTTGAATGAGAATCTCTTGATTTCCTCAATCACAGCAAACAACCTACGAATGAGGACTCAGAAGACCTCAAATCTTAATGGATTATGCCTCACAGCGAATAACGAACACTAGAAAGCAAGAACTTTTCATGGTGAGTTGAATCCAACACACGGTAATTTCATGCAAGTAATTCTCCAGAAAAGGGAACATTTTTACAAGATAAGCACACCAAAGAACGTTTACTATAAAAAAAGCACAGAACAGAAACCAACAAATCACAGAAGAAAAGGTCCCTAAAAACATCAAACTGCAAAAAGAAAACTAAACCACAGCAACTAAATAGTGGCATTTCCCAGATCTCAAAACAGCAAAACGAGCAAGAGGTTTCCCCGGAAAATCCAAAGAAAAGAGACTGAAAATACAGAGTTTAAGCGCATCTTACTCTCGCATTCTCATCAGCATTAATGAGCACAAACTCATTCCTGTTATGAGACCCAGCAATAAGTCGACCACCGGTATTCATGACTAGCTCGGAAACCAAACCCACCTCTCCAAATCCAGAGAAACAAGACTCAGAACGGAGTCCTCAAACGGGTCAACTCGCTCAGAACAGACCAATTACGCATTCCACAACCCCAAAACCCACTCAAAAACACAGTCTTTCACATAAACAAAACCAAACTCAAAACAACACACACCCAAAACAGACGTATTAGCTATCTGGAAAGCTGTATCTTTCAACAAACCAAAGCAAACCCTCTTCACTCCTCACAAATCCCTTCTCTCCGCAAGTCCCCAAGAAGTGAAGATGAGCGACATTGACCACCCCTTTTTAGAGAGAGAAAGTAGCAATGTGGTTGGGAAGCGTAAGAGAGAAGAAGACAGACAGATCAGAAGATGCAAGAGACAGCGTCTACGTTAGTAAATGTAATGTAACACGTAAAAAAAAACAAAAAAAAGCGGTTAATGAAAAATGGCGGGCCCCAGAATGTGATGGTGGCCCTCTGGTCTGGTCTGGTCTGTGCCTGCCACCACCTTAGAGATAGAGAGAGAAGCTGTGTACTAACTAGCACTAATTTGGTTTATTAAATTTTAGGGTTTATAGTTGTAGAGAATTTCAATTTTTACTGAAATTTTGAGTGAGATTTATTGGAGTAGGTAGGTCGGTGTGTAAAAGTTGGGTTTTGATTCATTTTTTGTGGTTCCTGTTTAGTTTCTTCTGTTAAATGCCATAAAGTGTTAAGATAAATTTAAGTCTTTTTGTTTACATTTAGCTATTAGTCCTTTCCTTTTATTTTTTTTACATTTTGACCCTTATTTTTACTCCCGTATTATTTTTCGAAATAATCATTCTACGAGTTAGAGATAAAACTTTGTACTATTAGAACTCTACATACTTAGCATATTAGCGGAATTTTTTACTAAATTATTATTATTGTTGTTGTTGTATATATTATTATTATTGTTAATGTTTCAATTTTTATCTTAATTTTTTCAAACTTCTTTGTTGTTGTCATTTTAATTTAAATTTTTTATTAATATATTGTTAAAGTTGTACTAGAAATTTAATAAAAATTTTAATTTTGTCATAAAATTAATATATATTTATGCATGGAATTAAAGTCAAGTTCATTATGATTTTAAACTACTTAAAATAATATATTAATATATATTATTTAATAAAATGATATTAAACTAAATTTAAAAATGGCATTTATTATCTTTGTGTTATTTTAAAATTTTCGAATTTATAAATAATATATGAAAACTAATAATTATATATTAAAATATTAAAATAATCTCTTTATTAATTAAAAATAAATTTGTATATTATTAAACTTCTCTGAACTTCACGAGCCAGTGTAATTTTTATTGAGAATTATTGGTAATGTTGTAAAATAACATTAAAAGTGTTTATTATATTTTTGTTAAGTATGAGCATTGAGAGAGGGGGTATTTAATAAATAGAGAAAGTACAGGGAGTAAAAAAACATAATGATGAAAAGTGAAGGAGAAGCGCGTTGTTACAGATGTTGTAAAGTCTGCGCCGCGTGAAGAGATCCTAATTCTCAGCTCTCTCTCTCTCTCCCTTTATTTTGTGAAAATCATAATAATTATTTTAAATAATAAATTAAACACCCAAATATATTTTTCTCTTTCTTTTTGGTATTGTACGGAAGATTTTTTATAAATTTGACTGTTTGGGACTCTGACTAACTCACTGCAGACTGTACCCTCTTCTGTCTCTTTGCGTGGGACTCTGTGTACCCTTAAATGCCTTTTTGGTGGGACAAATAGAACCTCTTCCAGTATTAGAATCCTACAAAATTTAGGGCTTTTTTTTTAATTATTACCCTTTTCATTTTTTATTTATATGATTAATAATATATATAATTATTTCATATTTCCTTCTCACGGAATTAGATCTTCTGTTAACCAGTTCTTATTATATCCTATTAAATCTCATCAAAAAGTTAAGTAAGGTCCACACAAATATATGAACCAGATTAATTAACATAGGATTGAAACACTCTAACAAAAACAAATGCTCCAATTTGCATTGTGAAAAATTAATTTTATATAAATATTTCCTTATTTTTACTATATTTAAATTAAACTAAATAATCATCTTTATTTTATTGATTGGCAACAATAAAAATAGTCCATTTACTATTAAGTAAATAATTTATAAATTATTTTAAATTTAATTATCAAAAGAAATAATTCTAACATGAAAAATGACATTAATATTTTATATTAAAAATACATTTGTTATATATCATCATTTCTTTTATTAATTTTCACGTCTTTATATAAACATTTATTTATTTATATTATTTAAATAAAATATCAAAGTTTAAGATTAAATATTTAATTTATAAATTATTACATATTTAATTTTATCTTGTATTGTTAATCTTTACCATGTTTTACATATTTTAATAAAAATATATTTAATAATTACTCCTTTTTAATATATTTTTTAATAGAAATGGATATATTAAAAAATATTATGAGTAGTGAAAAGTTAAATTACTGTAGGTAACTTTGGGGGTAAGGACGTAGAGCTTGTGTGCAGACATAAGTTGTTGTCACCCAAAATTGGACACTTTCTCCGATTCGTTTAATGCGGTCCACTCCTGATTGACACATTAATTGATAGTGATACACATACGTATGTTAGTGGTTCTAGACAACTCATGAATCCAATTATTAAATACCCAATTTGAGCCCTCACATAACATAACAATGTGACGTTGATGCTTTGCCTCCCCACTCGTTTTAGTCTATTCTTTTTTTTTTTAACAAACCCATTAAACAATCAATTAAAAATATATAATTTTAATATTATTGTGTATTATTTGAAATTAAAATTTTATCAATGTGGAAAAAATAATATAATAGCCACTTAATTCTATTTTTATGAAAATGAATAAATATTTTTAACTATTTTTAAATTTAGTAAAAATTTAATTTTGAGAATGAACCTTTGAATAACTAATAAAATTACTTATTTATTACTGAAAAATTGTATTTGTTACCCTCTTACGGGCTGATCTTGTCTAAGCAGAAATTAGTCTGAGTGTTGATGGCTTAAAGGTACCTTTCTAAATTTGAGATTCTCTTAGGAGTGGCTAAATTAAAAAAAAAGAAAAAAAATCATATATTCAAGTTACAAAAATAGCCTTTTCTAAAATATTAAAAAAAAAGTTACGTATCTTTCAATTTCCATAAACATATATCTTTCTTTACCTTTTTTAAATTATTTATAAAAATGAGGTTAGTTGGGAGGAGAAGATGCATATAGGAAAAGTCCTACCCATGATGCTACGGTCTACCTTTCCTTCTCCTCACTCTACACATGTTACTATTTTATCATATGTTTTGTTTGATTGGTTTTGTCATTTCGTGCCACATGAGCATCAAAAGTGTCGGTGGATACAAAAGCACATAGTTCTATTTTCTTTCCTTTTTTTTTATATTGGAGACTTTCGCTTTCACTCGCTTGCTTAATCTTTTGGGATCACTTTAATGATTACCCATCAAGAAAACGACAGCGTTTAACATTAAATTAACTTTAACCAAAACCCCTTTTGATTGCTAACCACAAAGATGCAAAACTTGGGTATTATGTGTCGGTTGAAGGTATGGCTTCGACTTGAATATCTTATAAAATAGTATTTATTATACTATTACATTATCCAAATAGTATTTAATGTATCCCTAAAAAAATAACATAGACAATGATAAAGGACTTATTTATATTTTTATAAAACTTTAAAATAAAATAAAATATTTCATTAATAATTATAAATATTTTAAATATCACATCAATCTTTCTACTAGTTAAAGATAAGATCGCATATTATGTAACATTTCTACATCTTGTATATCAGCAAAATTTTCACTAAATTGTTGTTATTTTTATATGGGTTCAAATACTATGTTTCTATTAGCATGTTTCAATCCTATTTTTGCCCTAATATGACATCATTATCATCTCCATTCTGAAATCCCGCAATAAAGTAAGATCTAGAAAATTTTAATAATACGCAACCTTACTTCTATATGATAAAGAGGTTGTTTCCGGTAAAATAATATGACATTATTTTATGTAAAAGCATGATATATCATCAAAATTTTTATTAAATTGTTGTTTTTTTATATGAGTCCAACTATTCTGTTCCCATTATATAAAACGATATTGTATTGAAAAAAAAAAGAGTTGGAATATGCTAATGGTAACAAAAAAAAATTATGCCTTTTAATATTTTTTTAAATTAAAAGGTAATTGTCTTGCGCCTGTGATTTGATTTGGACATAATAATGTCCTCTTCTTAAACCCACACACGTGTTAGTAACTAGTAGGCTTTATCTAAAGTATGAACCCTCTCATTGTTACTTTTCACTTTTAGTTCACAGCTTGGCTTGTAAGGAAATGTATGCATTATAATAGGGAGATTCGTGAACTAACGAGGTACTACCACCTGGTTTAATGAAACTTCTTCAACTAATTACACACATATTATTTAGGACACAATCATGAGTGTGTTTTGTTCTCCAATCCTCTGATCTCTCACAAATAGCAACATGCCGTGTGTTCAAAAGCATGTGATCTTTAGATGATTGTGCGGTTGGCCTCAACAAGAGCAGAGACCAAAGAGACAAGGAAGTATTATTATTGACAACCAATAAATTTTATATTAATTAAATTATTTATATATTATTTTCACGATAGCTCGAAATTCTGTAATATAGTAAAGTCTGAAGATATCTGATAATACGTAATTTTATTCTTATATAATAAAGAGGTTGTTTTTGATAGATACACATGCAAACGTGATAATAAAAATAAAAATGATGTATATATAATGTATTAAAATAATTTAATAAATATAAAAAATAAAAAATCATAAAAAATAAGTTTTGGTTATTCCTAATCCCGTGTGAGGTCCACACAAGAGGATTAAGGTGTTTTTATCTTTTTATTATTGTTTGGGTCCCACTTGGTTTTGTTGTGGACTTTTTAGACAGCTGGCGATTGTGATTTCTTGGTGGACAGTGAACTGTGAACCACAGAATCTCTCCCTCCAGAAGAGATAGAGGGAGAGAGTGTGTCGGTCGAAGAGAAAAAAAAAAACATATTTTGGGTGGATATTTCAGTGATTGGTTGGAACGCGAGTACGCTACTTGCTTTTATGGAGAGTTGATATATATCTTTGTAGATCTGCATACTCGCGTTTGTGTTGACGGCGATGCTTTTTGCTCCGGTCATTGATGCCAATTTGGGCTACTTCATCAATGACTTTGGTGTTACTTCTTAGTGACGTGTACTTCAGCCCAAACCTTTTAAGAGGATGTCCAAAGTAGTGATGAAAATGAGTTTGATTGAGTTGATCGATTTCTTAAATAAGTCATCCAAATTTGATTTTTTATTACATTAGATATTTTAGTTTAGTCAAGTTAATCCTAAGCTTCTAAGACTATGTTATGAGTGCTTAATGAACAGTAACGAGAATGAAACCCAAACCAAAGAAACAGTGGTGATTGATATTGATATTCGGGAAAGTTACAGCGTATTTTGCTCAAATCAATGAAGAAAACAAGAAGAAGGATGAGAAAACATCAAAGAAAAGGATGAGAGAGTGAGACATCACAATTCAGTACAAAACAGGTATGAGAGTGTTCTTAGGCACAACTAGGAATATATGCAGTACAATTCGCGTGAGCAATTCGATTATTCCCTGCCAACAGCATGCGTAGAATCCAGTGCGTAGCCAACCAATTTCTTTGACAGCTTCCTCTCACATGTGCTTCTCCTCAAGGCTTGGTCATTGGTTAGTTCCTCGCGATTGGGCTGATGTATACTGGCTCTATTCATAACATTACTCCCCCCTTTAAGACAACCTTGTCCTCAAGGTTGAAGGCAAGAGAGTAGCGCCAATCCCATAGAATCAGCCACTGCTTCATCACGAAAGTAGCATGCTGCAGCATAAGTTTCACAAGTAGCAACATCGGTTGTAGCATGGAAGAAACTTCGGAATCAACAAGGATTAAGGGAGTAACTTGCTGCTCAACGTGGTCAACACAGTTTGTAAACAACAAAAGATCAGTAAGTGGCCGAATGCGCAGATTGATAACCTTATCAGTGATTGTCCATGGAGCATTGTCACCAAAGTCTTTGAAGTACCAAGACATAAGATCGCGAACGGAACCCGTACAAACATCCTCCAAATGATGCAACAATAGATCAAACTCGTCAGCAAAAATTACTTCAGTAGAGTGCGGGCTAGAAACTAATTGCAACCGGAAAAACTTAGCTAGCACAGTGAGGCGTTGCAAATGCTTGAGTCCATTGAACTCATCAGACGGAGCTAGTGGTAATAAAAACAAATGCACTGTGAAATACCCAAAAACTTGAACTGTGAGCAACACTGAATCACCCTTAGGCAATATGACAAGCTTTCTGGATATATACGAATAATCCGCAATAGTAAAGTGTTTCTTCTTAGCCATGTAACTCACAGCAGCCATAGGCTTACCAAGGTTGAGCTCAAATGACCATAGTATAACATGGCTTGGATCAGAAAAGATTTTTAATTGACATTCAATCAATAGTGGTGCAGCAACAACGAAAATGCCAGGATCAAAAAACTTAGATTGGACCAAAGCCTGAATTAGTAACAACTCATATACTTCAACTTTGACTTCATAGTGACTGTCTATAGAAAAAACCTTGCCTACAAGGGGCAAAACGTGACACACATGCCCAAGTCGAGATTCGAGGCGAAGTAGAAAAGCATGAGAAACATACCTTCCTCCTAGGTCAAAATATTTGAGGGCCACACGAGTAATATACTCACCGACTGAGTCACCGTAAGACATATTCATCGACTCCAGCAGATTATTTGGTGATCGAACTCCATTATACCGTTCCGTAGAATCCACAAGACAAGTACCCAACAACAAAATAGTGTCCTCTTCAGCTGCATGCAAGATAAATTTCGGATCAAAAAAACTGATTTTCGGCGAGACCGGAAGTGGATGGCAACAACCACCGAATTGGTGACTTCGAAACCAAACATGGCCTCTGCAGCTCGAGGCAGTGAAGGGAGCCCACACACTCAGCAAGCAAGCAGGCGGAATCGCACTCGAAGCTGTCTCTTGAGACTGCATTGGATTGTCTTCAACACCGTGTGGTTCATGGATTGCCTCAAACTCCACGGCTTGAGTGATTTCCTGCGCCGGCATTTCATCGAACACCTCAACTGCAGCAACCAAACCATAAACACCATCCAAATGTGCTGGTGTAAGTGTTGCCATTCGGTCCGGCATTTGAGCGAAAACTGCAGCGTCAACAATGTCGTGTGAGTCTGAAACATCATCGACGAGCTCAGATCCATCGTTCTCGCCAATCCCAAACACACACGTTGCATCAGAGGTTGTCTTGGACATTGCATCGAACACGTTAGGTGTAGCATGTGGTTGGTTCGGATTTGTGGAGTCCTACATATCGAGTTTCAGTTCAATATAGCATTTAACAGTGGTAAGCAAATTATCAATATCATATTCTTAACTTCTACACCTGATTGATTTATGTTTTGGGAACATCCTCAACTTCAAATTTATCTTTGTATTGACTAACTTTGCTTATAGCTATTTTTTGGCTACCTATAAAGTAGGAATGAGGATTTTGGAGTAATTTACGTTAACTACGGAATTATTAGATTAGTCTTCCATGAGTTCCTTATTTTTTTTATAGTGACCAACTTGCAGTTACCTTGTGTATCTTGATTGGCTACTTAGGCTTTGTATTCCATTGGTAGCTTTGGCAGGCTTCAATAGGGATGGGTTTATAATCAATATTAACATTTATAATTTTGTTTAATAATGAAGAATTAAGGTTAAAATCTTGAAAGTGAGCAAATATTTAACAAAAAGAATTACATCATAACTAGAACTACTTAAGATGAATTGAAACAAAGCCAATCAATTCTAAAAAATCCATGGAAGAGCTTCTAAATCATCAACAGAGATAAGATGGGTAGCAAACTAAGGCTCAAGAGACATGATCTAGGTTTTATTATTTTAGCAATATTAGCACTAATATTGTGAATATTTTTGGCAATAATAATTTCTTTTATTTATGCTAAATTACAATTAGAAAAGACCTATATGTCTCTTTATTATTTCCTAAAAACTATTTTGTTTCCATTTAGACATTTTAGAAAATAAAAAAAGAGACATATAGGTCTTATCTAATCATAATTTAGTATGGAAAAAGGTGTAAAAATGATGAAGTTAAATCCTAACCTGAAAATGGTGAGGTCTCCTTACTTTTGAAATCTTTTGGTATTAGCCAATTTCTTGATAAGATCTCAATCCTAGTCATTATATTTGATTTGATAAAGATTTAGGAGATTATTCTAAGGAGGAGAAGCAAATTGATAGTGAAGAGGAGATGCTTCATAGATTTAGGGTCTTAGTTGTATAGGAATCAAGATGATAAAAATATAGATAACATGATTGATCCCTTCTTTATTGCTCAATCTGTTGTTAATATCTTGCTAGGGGATAAACTAATATGTACGTAAGTTATTGGGGGAATAAAACTAGTTTATTCCAAGCAATATGTTAAAGTTGAGAAGAGAAAAGATCAAGGCATGATTATTATTAACTAATACTAGAACATTCTTTTTCAAATCTACCTTTATTCATATTCTAGCATATGAAGCCTTTTTAATATAGTTGTAGTTTCATCCAAAGAAATTGTTTCTTCAATGGAGCTAATAATGATAACTTAATCATTATATTGCCCAATATTTTAGTGGTATTATAAGATAATTCACCTTGAGAGAAATAACTATTTAGTTAAGTTTCTCTAGCTCTATCTCGTGTCGTTACTTCTATAGAAAGAGAGAAACTCTTATAACATGCTAAGGATTTGAATCAATGACTTCTAGAAGCCCTTAGGATTGTTGAATTTTAAAAAGAAAAGTTTAGCTTTATTGATGAATTTTTGTTCTAATCCTAAGTGACTTTAATTGGTGACAACCATTTGTGAACTATCAAAAAGGCTAATTGCTTGTTAATAAAAAAAGTTACCATGATTGAAGACCACTTGGAAGCCCCAACCTTAAGGAACTTGAAAGAATTAAAGTAAAATCAATTTGAAATAGAGGAAGAAATCTAAGGAAGTAAAAGTAATTGTCATCACTGACAATTTTGATTTAAGAAAGTTTAAAAAGAAGGGAAAGCTAAGTGAATAAGACATCTGAATGACAAGAGAGGAAAAAGCAAGCCAAGGATTATTTGGGATGAAGAAAGTGGGCAAGAGGGAGTGAGAAGTAAGAATTATGGCATATGAGGGAGAGAGAGTAGAGTGAAAGCTTAAGAAGGCATAAGGACGCACTACAAGAAAAGGACCCTTTTTGCGTTGTTTTTAAACG
>JANIJF010000209.1:64430142-64441795 GCA_024520955.1 Erythroxylum bequaertii | reverse complement strand
ATCAGGACCATCCACTCATGTGGGTCTCACACAAATGGATGGCCCTGATGACCAGGGCCAGAGCAGGGCTCTCTGGCCCCTAAACTCCGAGGAACTTTTACATAATTCGAACAACAGATTTTCAGTGAAAGGGTTGGTTTTGACTCTTTTCATATGTCACCATCGTACAGATAAACATTATCCTACAGGTGTCGGACAACTAAGGTAGTGTTTGAGAGTATAGAGATGCTTTTGTATATGAGAAATTTATAGGACCGTCCAATTCTTCAGGTAGTATCTGATAGCTCTCACATCCTGAATGAAAATCGCCCACATCCTCGTTTTTAAGGTTTGAGGACATTAAGGTCGTTTTTTTTTCTTAAATAACTTCAGATAAGTGACTAGGAAGAAAGAAAAAAAAACTAACACCACAAACGATCCTATCCTGAAATGGCAAAGAGAAATGACAAAACAGCTTGTGTTTGATTTAGTTTGACTAAAAATTAATAAATTTGACTTTAGTTAATTGAATTTTGAGCTATATTTATATTTTAATTTATAAAAAATTTTAAATCATTGCTTCAATTACAAAACTTTCATAGAATTAGGCTTTTAGACTTTTTACTCCAATTGAATCTTATAATATTTAATATTTTTCTAAATAATAAGCTTTTGAGCTTGAACGAGTCTAATAGATATTTAATTATTTAATATTTTTCTAAAAAGATTGAAATTTTACAGCTAACTTTACATAATAGATTTGATATGGCCTAATTTGATCTAGTTGCTCACACCCAATTAGGTATTAAACTACTCAAAACTTGATTAGATTTAGACTTAAAACAAGTCTTCTAAATCCGATTGTGTTCCTGGTTTGACTTCAAAAAAAATTAGGCTGAACTCTCGTAAAGAACCCAAATCCAAATTAATTCATTATTATTCGTAAGCATATTGGTCTTTTGAACTTATCATCATTTCATTGCTTTAAAATATTTAATATTTTTTAGAAAAAATTAGGCTTTTAAGCTTGATTTATCTCGATTGAGTCTTAAAATATTTAATATTTCTTATAAAAAAGTTATGCTTTTGAGTTTGAACTAATCGAAATAGACGTTTAATCATTTAATATTTTTCCAAAAAGGTCAAATTTTTTAAGTTAACTTGACCTAATTAAACCTGATATGGCCCAACTGGATCTAGTTAAAGCCTGATTAAGTTTGAGCTTAGCCGAAATTGCTCAAACCCAGTTAGGCTTTAAACTCCCTAAAACTTGATTGGATCTAGACTTAGATCAAGTCTCATAAACTCGAATGAGTTTCTAGTTTGATTCAAACTTCAAAAAAAACATCAAGCTGGACTTTTATAAGGAGCCCAAACCCAAATCGATTCATTATCATTCTCAACCCCATTGGTCTCTCAAACCTATCATCATATCATTGCTTCAATTACAAAACTATCATAAATTTGAGCTTTTAGACTTGACTTATCTCAATTGAGTCTTAAAATATTAAATATTTTTTTTAAAATTTAGGTTTTTGGACGTTTAATCATTTAATATTTATCTTAAAAGATTGAACTTTGGAGCCTAACTTAACAAATTAAACTTGACATAGCCTAATTAGATCTAGTTAAAGCTTAAACTGCTTAAATCCAATTAAATTTTAAACTACCAAAATTAATCAAAAATAAACTCGAATAAAATTTTATTTTTTATTTGACTTAAACTTTCGAAAACAATCGAGTTGGACTTTTAAAAGGAGCTTAAACTTAGACTGATTCATTGTAATTCCTAATTGGTCTCTCGAACCTATCATCATATCATGCCACATAAAAATATCAAAAAAAATCATCATCCCTGTTAATGCACAATTTGCATCATTTGAACAGAAAATGAGGAAAAAAGAAATTGAATGGAAAGGAAATTTATAGGAAGATTATCATCACCCCCATATATGCAAATGCCATATAAGTACTTTCAACCAAAAAAAGAGAGAAAGAAATCCATAGAATTTTGATATTATTTCTATTATTGTATTACTCATAATATTCAAACTTTAGTATAATTACTCCTATAAATGAGGAAAATTGTAAGATTTTATACTTTCCTTTTTAGGGTATTAATTAGTTAATAAATATCAAGATTCTCCTGACAAAGTAAATCTTAGTCAATTATGAACCTTTTAACTGAACGAAATCACAATCTTGAAAAGGTAAAATTAAGAGATATATGTACTATATTACCATAATTTTCCCTAGTAACCTCGAAAACCCATTAAAGCTAAGGTACGTAGCTTCATTACTTCGCAGTTTGCTGCTTTAAGAACTGTGCTTTATTAGCTCTTTTCTTAATTGTTTTTGCTACGAACATTCTATTAACATCATGAACTAGTACTAAGATTTTCGTGGTTATTGTTTAGGTACGAAAGATGGGTCGCAGAAAGCTAAACTCGGAACTGATCAGCAACGAGAGGTCTCGTATGATAACGTTTCACAAGAGAAAGAAAGGGCTGATAAAGAAGGTTGAAGAGTTCCAAATTCTGTGCAATGTAAAGGTCTGTGTGATCATCTTTAGCCCAAAACTCAATCATCACCATCGATGTGAGGTCGAAACATGGCCTTGTGATCCTGATGAGGTAAAGAGCATAATCTATAAGTACAGAGAAAATGGTCCTAACGTGAGGTCAAAGAAAAATCAGGATTTGTCTGATTACTTTATCACTCGCAAGAACAAAGTGGACCACGAGATTGCCAAAGTTCGCAAGGCAATTCGTGAGGCAAAGTTTTCCAAGCGTTGTGATCACCTGAACCTTTTATCGTATGACCAACTCTGGGAACTTGAGAGAGCTATTGATGCAAAACTTGGAGTTGCAGAAAGAAGACTTCTTCAGATGAAAAGTTCAGGTTTTTACGCAGGACCAGATATTCCTGGATCAAGTGTGATCAATCCCAATTCATCAGCTTATTTCATGTTTCAGAACAATATGGACTATGAATTTCTTCACGAAAAGCAGGCTGTTACTTCCACAGAACTGCTTGATATGGTCATGCCAGGGTCCAATTCTTACGACCTAAGAACTCTACACTCAAGGATCGCAGTCGACGAGAGTTATATGGAGAATCCAATGCTCAGACTGATCATGGATGGTGAAGATTATACAAGGGTTTCTGGTGTGACTAACAACAATCTCTCCTTGGTGCCACTCAACGATTACAGCTACTACAATAGCAATTCGTATGCTTCCATGGTTGAGTCGTCTTCTGTGTTTAACAATCCAGGCACAGGTCCTGAAATATATTACAGACCAACAATGCAACCAACGCTTCCCTATATGGAAATCCCTTCGATTCTGAATGCTTCTTCCCAAGTGCACAACTCAGGAATTTGCAACCTCCATCAGTTGAATGATTTCGACATGAACGATAAGAAATTCATGTTTTAGGCATGAAGAGGCATGAACTTTACAGGCAAGAAGTTAATTAATTAGTATGAGTTTTGGATATTGTTTAGTGTTCTTGTTTGGATCTTAATTAATATGTTCCGTATTTCTTTCCCTAGAACTCCATGAATTTTATGGTGCCTTATAATTCCAACTGTTCAGTCTTCCGGTGGTTAAATTATACTTATATATTTTGTATATAATTTGTATCATAATATTATATTACAAGTCGTAATTATAATTACTACAACAATATTACAATTGCTGACAAATTTATTAATAATAATATTATTATTAAGACTTAAATATTACTCTCACAATTATTTATAAAAATTTAATTGAGGGCCAAGATTAATTTAATAGTTTATGCATACCTTAATTAACCTGCATTCTTACATATTGAATTTGCAAAGTTCATAAATGAGCATAGATTGGACCGATTAAATTTATAAATAAATGATAACAATAATTCATAAGTGTTGGTAACAAGTGGGTGAAATTTATATGAACGTTTAACTTCTCATTAGTAAAAATATTTATAAAAAAAACTTCTCATTAGTAATCACTAATTTGAAAGCTAAATTTAAGTAGCAGATATTATAATGAATTGGAAATATTTCTTAATATGTATAGAGTTATTCAAACTAAAGGCAAAGATGATAGTAATGAAATCAAGGGAATTTCCTATCTTTTACACTAAATAAAAAAATGTGATGCATGTATATTGCATATGGGAATGAGTAGAGTATTAAGATATATGTACTTGTGCTCTCTTTCACTTAAAAGGATCATAATTTTCTCAATAGAATCTTAATATTTATTAACTAATTAATATCTTAATCAATATTTTTAAACTGGACTGAAAATCAAATTAGAAAATAAAAGGTTTAAAGTTTAAAATGTTCAGCCGGTACTTTCAAAAAAAAATGTTCAGCCGGTATTAAACCGTCATCAAATTGATTAAAGATTGAATAAAGTTAAAAATTTTGAAATATAATTGAAATAAATTATCATAATCTATCGAAGAATTTAAAGTTTGATTGAAAAAGGAGATTGTTAAATGGAAATAAATTGATTTATTTTGATTAATTTACAAAATCAATCGATTAACTAATAAATTGGTCCATTTTTACTAATAAAGGTTATTAAAGTAAATCAAATTGAAAAATTACATACCAAACCGAAAAGTCAACTGGTTTAAAATTTTTACAGTTAAGTCGATCAAAGCGGTTAAGTTTTTTAATTATTGAATACAAAATGTTACAAAATTTTTTCATAAAGTAATATAAAAAAAATAAGAAGAGATTTTATGTAATTTTAAAGTCAAAATCTATTCATATAGATGAATAGATTCCAATATAGTTAAGTTACACAACTCATATAATTCATATAAATGGAATTGAATATTTTGTATATATATAAAATGCAAAAGATGCTGCTTAAAACAACCTATGCTCATTAAAATAAAATAATCTAATAACTCTCTGTCTTTATAAGTGAAAATAAAACTCAAGCATCCTCAAAAACAGAAGAAAATGGATATGTGAGTAATAAATAATAGCAGCAATCCACAAAAGACATGCAACAATTATCACAAATACCAACATGCCTCCTCTGATAACCCAAACATGTGATGTTCAGTTCTGATAGAACTTTTTAGACTTTCATTTGGTTTCTCCAGGTTTTTCTTCAACAGGTTTTTCAATGGATTTGGTCTCTACTGCTGGGATTTCTTCCTTGGATTTCTCTTTTTCTACCTCCGCCAGAACCACATTATCAACAGCTTTAGAGGGTATTGATTCAACTGGAACTGGAACTTCAGTTTTTTCTTCTTGGGGTAGTGCCTCAGGGGCCTCAACGAACAATTCTTGTTTCACATCTGACTCCACATGTTTATCAGTCACTGGAACCACCACTTGGGCCTGAGGCTCTTTAATTTCCTCAGGAACTGAATTTTCTTCAGTAGGTTTTTGAATCACGGGCCCTTTAGATTCCTCAGTAACTAATTGTTCTTCAGCAGGTTTCTCAGTCACTAATGGTTCTTCAATGGGCTTTTCATTCACTGATGACTCTTTAACTGGGTTCTGAATTTCTGAGACTTGTTCTTGATTCACTGCCTCTGCGACTTCTTTTGGTTCTTGTTTCACTTTCTCTGCTCCTGTCTCCTCCCCTTTCTGCAATAAAATACATTAAACCATAAGAACAGCTCAAACAATCATTCAATGAAATCTTTTTATATGGCAGAACCTGCACTTATCCATTCGATGCGTGTTGGATAATCCAATAACTAGTAAATCACGTACTTTCGATAAATTACTTGACGAGCAAATTATTACTCAAATTAAAACCTGAAACAATTGGTACCTTAAGAGGCAATTTCTTCCTTTTAACAACAAACAAACAAACAAACAAAACCAGCAAACCAAGCATTGACAGAAGATCCAAACAAGCCAGTTTTGCAACAAAAGTAAAAAAATTATAAGAGACACCAGAAAAAGTACCCTATCATATAGTTTCAAAGATACCTTGTACAAACTGAACAGTATAGAGACTCTAAAAGCCGCTTAAATACTATATCCACCATCGTAATAATTGCATTAGAAAACAAGAGTTTCACGTGCATCTAAAAAGAAAAAGCTTGCAACAGGGAATCTGATGGTAAAATCAGAACTTTGACGAGACCACAATGAACACAAACTTTCTGACCCCATCACAAACTAAACTGTATATACAGTTGTACTGAATATATTATAAAAAGGTGATAGATTAACCCCAATATTATCTGGAATCTGTCCTGAGAGAAAATGCCCCCCTTTTTTACATTTGCAGACTGCCCAATCTGAAACTTCTTTTTCTTTTTGATGGATAGGTCATTGAATTGGAGATAAGTTCTTCGTTCTTTTCTATGGTTATCATAAGTTCTTCATTCTTTTCTATGGCTATCACCTTTACCTTTTATTTTACTTTTGATGAATAATAACTTCTTTTATCAAAATATCCACTTTCACTATTCGTAATGACTAAATTCCAAAGCGCCAAGTAAAGACATAAAGTTGAGGTAGTCACAGAAATTTAAGCTAAGTATGAACACAGGAACCAAAATGCAAAGGACAAATTGGACCACATAAGAATCATCACATTAAACTAAACAACGACAATTGGCAAACAGCTAATAGTCCTATCAGGCAATAATACTTCACCTTCCACACGGTTCAAGTCCCTTTCCTTGGAAAAGGAAAGGAAACTATCAATACAAACCAACAAAAACGGTGATCAGACATGTATCATAGAAAAACTAAGTTATGAAAAGTCATATAATTATGTTTAGATATCAACAATTCTAGAACATGGGGTCTTGCTGTTACCTACTGCTAAACATGATTACATATTCTACAAATGATTCTAAACAAATATGTATTGATAAGATTACAGGTTTTGAAACGAATCAACATAATCAAAAGGGTTTTCTTTTTTCAGTTTTACAGGAATCTTTACCTCTTTGAACAAGTTCCCTAAAGATCGTCTCTTACTACTTTCATCATCATCAGCTTCAACAATATCTTTGACCTTGTCATCCCCTTCATCACCAACCTCCCTCTCAACAACTTTCTTCTCCTCTTCAATAACAGAAGCCACTTCCTCCTTCTTCACAACCTCTGCCGCCGCCGCTGCCGCAGTCTCCTCCTTGGCCGTCTCCGGGGCAGGCACAGGAGCCGTATTCTCCTTATCCTTGGCCACCTTTGGCTTCGTAGCGCAAGCCCCCATGACTATCAAACTTGGTAATTCTCCTGGATCCTCTCCACACCAACTTCTAACTATGCTGTGGATCGAAATGCTTTGATCTTTTGTGTTCCTTGGCTTCCTCGTACAAGTAGGATGATAAAACAGACAAGAAAAAGAACGAAGGGTAGGTAGGTTGTTTTGTTCCGACAATTGTTCTGTGGTTGAGGAGATAAATATATACCTGCGGCTGTATGTATAACTATATATATACACACACACACAAGAATGAGAAAGGGAGATTTATAATAGTTCTCACAAAGAGCCGTACAGTGATGAATGATGATATGAGAATTTAGAAAGCTTGTGTTGCTCTTATTATATATAGTATTAATGGTGATCCTATGGAATTATGGTCACAGATGTTACAGGCTGTATGTATAGATTAGAGAGAGAAAGGGAAGGCTTTAATGGAGGTCTGAGAATAGGGAAGGTTCAAAGGTTGATATTGGCGGTTGGGGAGAAGTACGGATTTTTTCTATTGAAATATTATTGAAAGAGATTATTCTTTCAAATAAGTAAAATAGTAATTATTAAATATAAATTAATTAATTTATTTTAGTTTATAATAATTTATTAATTTTTTTTAAAAATAATTTATTAATTAATAAACTTATCAATTTTTAACAATAAGAGTTATTAAATTAAATCGAACCAAAAATTGAATGATTCAAAATTCTTACAGTCGAACTGATTAAATTTTATAATCATTCATCGTTATAAATGTTACGAGATTATCCATAAAAATTGATTAGAAACGAAGGATAAGTGTCTAATTGGTCGATGAGATTCATACAATGTGTCGTGATAAAGTTGAAATTTGGCCAACAAATTTAGTTTATTTCAATGTAGCAATTTGTGTAAAACAAGAATTTAGATTTTTGGCTCGTATAATTTCTATGTTACCAACTTTTGTTGTTTACGAAAAGATGAAGGCAATTGATATTTTCGACAAAGCCGGCATTTTAAAAGACAAATAAATTGAATTCAAGCATTTAGTTGTTTTCCTCAAATGTTCCATTTCGACAATCACCTTCAAATGGAAGACTTCCTTGGGACTTACTTCTTCCAAATAAAACATGATTATTATTAATTCTTAAAATTAGGATATTATTGATATAATAATCTAATACATTTTTTAAATTCGATTCAATCTATTAATTTAAAATAATTATAATAAATTATTAGTTTAACTTATATTTAATTGATTCCATTCAAATGTAAGTGTTGAAATGAGTTTTTAAGTTACTAATATTTGATTTATTCATGTATAATATTTATATCACGTATGTTCAGTTATTATTTTTTGACATAAGTTTAACAGAAATGATTTTTAAAATAAATTTTTTTATAGTTTGAAAATTTAAAGGATTTTTTAATGGAAATTTATGATGTCAATGCAATTTTAATTGGTAAATATAAAACCATGATATTTCCTTCTAAAGATGGAGCCGGCAAGACAAGACATATGAAAAAAGCTAAGAGCTATCATAGTTAAGATGGGGTACAAAGTTAACCATTTTTTTTTTCTTAAATTGCTTAAAAAGGATGTTTTAAAAATTGAACCGGACATTAGACTGATAAGATAAAAAATTTAAAGTTTAAAATGTTTAATTATTATTAGATCAATATAAAATCGGTAAAAAATTAAATTAAATTTAAAAATTTAAAATATGATTAAAAGAAATTGTCTTTACCTGTTGAAGAATTTGAAGATTAATTGAAAAAGAAATTATTAAATAAAAATTAATTGGTTTATGTTGGTTTATAAAGACTTTAAAAATTGACTGGATAATTAATAAATTAATCAGTTTTTAACAACAAAAATTATTAAAGTAAATCAAATTAAAAAATTAAAAAGTGAACTGAAAAGTTGGATGATTTAAGATATTTTAAATGTTGAACTGACCGAACCGATTAGGTTTTTTAATCATTGCCTAAAACTATGGATTGACAAAACCATACAGAATAAAAAGCTACATGATAAAACACAGGATTGGATTTTTGTTAAGGTACATGATTAATAAAATTATATAATAAAAGCATCCTTGATCTGCACAAACAAAACTATATACATTTCATATGGAGAGCTAGAAATATTAGAAAATTAAAAAAAAGCCAGAATTTAAGGAAAGCTGTCCCAAGACCGAGACTTAAATAAGCAAGCATATCATATATGGTACGTGCATATGCTTCTTAAGATTACAGAATCATGTGTGTGTATAGTTAAATGTATGTATCTGTACAGGCAAGTTGTGGCGTGCATATAATTACATCGTGTTAGCCATTATTGCAAACTGCTTAATAATTTTCTAACTTCCTTAATCTCGTAATTTTTTTACAAGAGTTTATGATGAGTGTAGGGATAGCAGAAAAAGAAAACGGAAATTATCAGGTTGTTTTTAATTTAATCGATCTCGAGTTCGGATAAAATGGTATTTCAACCGAAATTAGACTTAAAATTAATTTATGTAAATATAATTTTGTACAAATTTTAAATTTAAAAAATTCAAAACTTAGATAAGCAATTATATTTCTTTTCAATAATTAATTTTGTTTAAACAAATCAAGTAAGAGTTGGAGGAGAATTAAATTAATAAGAGCAATAAAAAATAAGAAATTTATAATAATGTATAACCATTGTATAATGACGACTTCATATGAACTTTGAGCTAAGTGCTTTCTTTGGATGCATTAAGGTCTCCATCAACGCCAACAATCACTTGTAGTTAAAAACACATATTGCGCAAATGCACGGTGATAATTCGTATAATTATAATGTCCACGTAATATATATATATATATATATATATGGTTCAGTCGATCATGTTAGGCTCAGGTTTAGACATAGAACGACATGTGGGCCGGTCGGCTCATTCTTGGATGATGACCTAAATCCGGCAGATATTCACTATATAAGTTGACTATCTCCTCACAACGCAGGTACGACTCTAGAACCCTAACATTCTCTATTCACAGCCTAAAACCCTACCACAAAAGAACTGACTTAAGCATCGGAGGGGCCTACCGGTAATCAACCCCCGGTATGCCTTCCACTGTTTTGCAGGTATCTCCTAGCTAAGGTCAACCAAACTCATGGATCCACACAACGGTGCCCAGCCTCAACAAAATCAGACAGAACCAATATTATTATTATTATTATTACTACTACTACTACTACCACTACTACTACTACTACTACTACTACTATTACTACTACTACTACTACTACTACTACTACTACTACTATTATCATCATTATTAATTTTTTAATTTATTATTATTATTATTATAACTTTTGTTCGATTATTATTATAAATTTTGAAATTATTATTATTATTTTGTATTTATTATTATTATTATAAATTTTGAAATTCCAAATGCAGTTGATGGAATGCTTCAAATAATGAAAAGATGGTTTCCTAAAGGTAATAAAGTTCCTAGCTCATATATTGATTGTAAGAAAGTTTCTCGAGATATAGGGCTTTCATATGAGAAGATAGATGCTTGTGTAAATGATTGCATACTTTACAGAAATAAGTATGAGAATGCTCAATCTTGCCCAACATGTGGTGAATATAGATGGAAGAATAATGGGAATATGATTAATGAGTATAAACATAGGAAAAAGATTCCTCAAAAAGTGTTGCAATATTTTTCGTTAACTCCTCGCTTGCAAATATTATACATGTCATCTAAGTTTGCTAAAGATATGAGATGGCATAAGGAAAAACCATGTAATAATGAGTTTACGGGACATCCAGCGGATTCTCCAGCTTGGAAAATTTTTGATACCGTGCACCCATTTTTTGCAGTAGAGCCACGTAATGTTAGACTTGGTTTAACAAGTGATGGTTTTAACCCATTTGGGAATATGAGCACTTCTTATAGTGTATGGCTAGTTGTGTTAGTTCCTTACAACCTTCCACCATGGCTCTGCATGAAATATCCTTATTTCATGATGTCACTTTTGATTCCTAGTCCGAAAGCTCTAAGAAATGATATTGATGTATACTTGGAGCCATTGATTGATGAGTTGAAATTCCTTTAGGAGATAGGTGTAGATACATATAATGCATTTTCAGAGAGTAATTTTCAATTACAAGCAGCTCTATTAGGGACCATAAATGACTTTCCAGCAGTAATTTATCCGGATGGAGCACCAAAGGCAAGTTAGCATGTCCTATTTGCAATCTTGAAACATCTTCTCGCAGGCTTCAAAATGAACGTAAAACATGCTATCTTAATCATCGACGCTTCTTACCAATTAATCATTCATGGTGGAAATATGCTAAAGCTGTTGGGACCCGATTTTGGAACCGGACCCCAACCAAAAAAACGGATAACGAAATCGAACGAAAAAACAAAAAACAAAAGCCTAAAGCGAAAACGAAGGGCCAAAAATGAAACGAATAACAAAAGAACGGACGAGGTAGCGAAGGAACAGATTTACAAAA
>JANIJF010000209.1:64400916-64417689 GCA_024520955.1 Erythroxylum bequaertii | reverse complement strand
GTTATACCCAAGCTCGCTTAATTTCCTGATAGCAACAGTTTAAATCAAAAAACAATTAAACTTTTAACTTCAATTCTTTAACAGTGAACTAACCAATAACAAGATATCTGACATAACCAATCACCAAAAAAGTCAAAAGAAGCATAGGAATTTGAGCTACAAATATAAGACCCAGATGACACTAGACAACCAAAGTAGATGCAAAATCCTACAAAAAAATGAATAGTCACTGATACAATAACACCAATTCATTCCTTTTTCTCATGTGGGCAACTGATATTTTCTCCAAAAACGAACTACAGAGGTAGGAATCCAAGCGAAAGAGCTTATCTCAAATATTTATAACGGAAACTGCACTGAAACCAATAAAGACTACAACTTTCCTTCATCTTCCACCAAATTTTCTCGAGAAAAATACCAACAGCAAACCGAACTCACCTGGAAACCTCTTCCCATAAAGGAGCTTTGAGACTTGAGTCTCTAAATGCGCTGTCCATATCAGACCTTATCTTCAACAAAGCTAAGGTCTCTTGCCGTGGCCACCGGTTTCCGATCAAGTAACGATCGCCCTCTTCAGCTTTGAGTCTTTCATCTTCACCGGCGTCCTCTTCACTCTGCCGGAGGCCTGTGGCAGCGGCTGAAGTCTCCGGTAAAGTAGAATTTTCCATCTGCAGAGGGAAAATTACAGCCTGAGAAAATTTAGGACAAAGAAGGGTGAATTAATTTCTAGGGCTTGGGTTAAATTTGATTGGCCTAATTTTCCCTTATCTTTTTCCTTTTTATGAAATAGGTGTTTTCAAGCTTCTCTTTCGCTTAGTAGTGCACCACCATTTTGATTGGGGTTAAGTTAGTTAAATATAAGGGGTTGAAATTAGGGTTTATGATTTTTTCTGAGCTGATAAAGTTGGTATCTTTGGTGCTAAAACTAATTGATTTTTTTTTTCAAGATTTTCCATTGGTTGGCAGTCAAATTTGGGGTTTTGGGTAGGTTGGCTTGTTTTGATTGGGAGATGTGTTGACTTTTGGTCAAATTTAGTTGCCATGAAAAATAAAATCTAAGGCAAGTGGTATGCAAAAGAGCATTTTTCTGAATTGAATTGAAGATGTATGTATGGTATATTTTGGTTTTTGTCTTTTGTTTGCTAAATTTGGTTAATTGGTAGGTCCATTTAGTCCCACTTTTGCCCTTTATGAAGTCTGCATTTCACATTTTGGGAATGATTTTGGCTTTATTGACTAGAAAGTTAACATTGAAGCAAATTTGGTAATCTCTTAAAATATTATATACAAATATTACAATATCTAAAAACAAAGAACAATTAAATGTGAGAAAGGTAGATTGAAGAGTTTGCTTCAATGTCATTTAATCACACACTACACTAACCTTCTAAATCATAAGAATGCTCTTCTAATTAAGGGAAAATCTCACAAATGAATGGTTACCTATTAACTCTACATGTTAAATTAAGCATTTAGGTTCACAAAGCATGAAAAAATGTGTATAGTTATGCAATTTATAATATTATAATGTGAATTAATGATTGTTTCCTTCAAAGTTTATTTCTAGTCATCATTTACATGAATAATAATTATTTAAATTTAGCTTAAAGGATATATTTACATTAAATTTCACAAAAAAATTAATAAATTCTAAAAGGTTTAACATTTATAAGTAATAACTTTAAATAATTCGTTATTAGGCTCGTATAAATAAGAGTTGTTATGTAAATAATGTTTATGTCGAAGACTGATTTATAAATTATAAAATATTAATTACTTATTTAAATAGTTATACAAACTTTAAAATTTCATTTACATATGTATTTTTAAATTTTGGTCTAATTTGCTGAAAATTTTTGTTTATTTAATTTGTAAATTTGGATTGGTAAGAGTAATAAAAAAGATTCTTATGTAGTTGACAAAAGGAAACAAACACTTGAAAAAGCAAGAGGCTTTGTGTTAAAGACGAGAGTTACACCTTACACGTCAAGGTAAACAAGATGATTTTTGGTACTTTGGTAGATAAGTTCTCTGTCACGTTACCTTTACAAAAAGCAATTAAATATAGGAACCTTCCCCACCAACTTCTACCATTTTAACACCAAGCCCTTGGTAAGACCAAATGTAAATGATAAGGTGGTAAGGTAAATTTATATAGTTATCCAACAAATTGATAAAGAGTGTGGAAATTGGTTACCTAATCTAAATGATTGGTGTCTTTTCACGTGTAACTTAACAAGGGCTATGAAAAAAGATACGTAAAAAGTCCAACTTTTGAACCATACAGTAAGGTAGATAAATGCATGGGACCTATAATTGATGGGAACCAAGAGCATTCAATTTTGGTAGATGTATTTGCCTACTTAAAGTAACTATGTTTGGGTCCAGGATATTTTGAACGTGTGATGGAAATTTCCTCATTGAGAAATTTAGGAATTAGGATAAGTTATTATAATAAAAGAACGACTTTAAATAATTATGTCATCACTTATCTTGTACGTAATCATATGATAAATATAAAACTGACATGGTATATTTCGTTATCAGTGTTAATGAAGAATTAGGTGTTGGATTATTTTTGTAAAAATTAAAAAATTGAACATTTAGTGTTAGTTTTTAAAGCTTGAGCAAGTATTATAAAATTGAATAAAGTTGATAATTTTTTGTACAATTAACCCTTAAGAAAATGAGTGTATATGTTATATATAGATATAACTATAATTCTTAAAACAAATAAAAAAGAAAGATAAAATAAAAATTATAGATTAATTAAGGAGTGAAGATTTTGTTGAAATCAGCCTAATTAATTATGATAAATACTTGAGATTAAAATATATCGGTTCTAAAATAATAAAATAAAATCGATTGAGTTCAAACTTAAACTTAAACTTTTTAAATTTAAAAATTAAAATTAAATTTAAATTTAAGCAGATGTTCAAAGATTTATGAAAATTATTATTATCTTTATTTATATTAAATATGTAAAAAATATTTGAATTGTTATTTATTATTCCAAATAAGTAATTTATGAATACTCTACAAAATATATTTCTCCAATATATGTATTTATATATTACTATTGTTGATGTTATTATTACTATTATTATTTATTTATTGTTATTATGTCTATATTTTTTATTAAAAAAAACACAGATTCTTCCCACTTGTTTTCAATGGGCTTTGAGATTTATTGGACCAACATAGTCCACCCAAATCAGTTTAAAACGACAAAATTTGGAAATAATAGGCTCCAACAAAATACAAAGAAGCGCGAATTTGAAGAGAAAGGGGGAGAAAGATGGGAGTGACAAAGGAGCAAGTCGAAGCTACTTTGAAGTCTAAATTGAATCCTTCGCATCTGGTAAGCCTCTCTCTTTTTCCTTTTTAATCTCTTTAGCTTCCTGGAATTGGTTTTGTTTTCTGTAGATGCATCTGCTTCAAGGTTTTTGTGAGTTTACTTTGTTTGATTACCATCCACTTTGTAATTGATCAAGTAATGATTTTTAGCATCTGGGTCGTTTTTGAACCTGACTGTGAATTCTATTTAGGGTGTCTTTGATGTAAAGATATGATTTTTCCTTACCGACTTTAACTCGTTCACGAGTTCGTTAGTTAAGGGTTTTTGGTCAATCAAACTCATGCCGTAATAAGCAGCTTGTGTAGAATCTATTCGACCCTTTAACACTGTATTTGCTTGATTCAAGTTGGATCAAGGAACTATTTTAGCATCTGGGCCGTTCTTAAATTTGACTTTGAATTTTGGGTGTCTTCCTATATAAAATGTGATTTTCTTTACCTGCTTTAACTTGTTGCTGGGTTAAGTTACCTGAAGGTTTTTGGCAATGAAACCCATGTAACGATACACAGCGTATATAGAATCTATTTGACCATTGAACACTGTGTTTGTGGGATTCACGTTGTGATTAAATTCTTCAGCCTGTTTGGTTTGGTTGACTGAGTGCTGTTATTGGATACGGTTCCGTTTTTAACTGAGCATTATTGGGCATCTCTTTAAAAATTTATGAACTTATTACATTATCATTTCCCTGCTGAAATGAAATGAAATTCAGTTGTTAAAATCCTTGATATCTAAATTTATCCCTATGTATAACTGTTATTACATTTTGAAATGCTACTACTCCAGTTAGACAATTGACTGGACTTACTGAAAGTGATCGAACATGGTTGAGAAAGCATATAGCCCATTTTGGCTTGTACTTCTCTTGAGGTATCATTGTGAGTTTGGATTCGACCAGTGTCTTGTTGCAATAACCCAAAAGACTTCCTTGCGACATATGCTTTTTTATGCCCACATGAAATTCGTGTCGGCATATAGATACATTTTTGGTCAGCTCATTTGTTTAAAATATGCTTTATAGGATCATCCTGATGATGTACTATTGAAGAATAAGTCAAACCTTATTAAAAAAATTTCTTATGTTTGATGTGTCCTTAAGAAGATTCCCAACTAAACTTCGTTAACACCTGAACTCTGTGAAACCAGAGTTTTGTTCACTGTGAAAATTAAGTACTAATCATCAATTGAATCAGCTCGTTCGCTCCCATGTTTATGTATGTTTTTTTAAGTTATCATATTGATGATTTTTTTTAGCAGATACACAATCTCTAATTTTTATAACAGATGCACAATCTATAATCTTTTCCCCTTGAGATGTTACTTGTGGAGACTCGTGTGAAATTTTCATTATCAATGTGACACATTCTCCCTTTCAGGAACTAAATCTTTTCATTTTATTCTCTTTTTCTTTCCAGGAAGTGATTGATACATCTGGAGGGTAAGTGTTGCTAATTTAATTGAATTTTAATATGCGCATGATTATTTTTATAGTCTATTCTTACTTTGATTTGATGAAATTTTATGCTCAGCTGTGGAGCAAGTTTTCTCATTGAGATTGTTTCTGAACAATTCGAAGGCAAGAGGCTGCTGGAGAGGCATCGAATGGTCAATGCTGCTTTGGAAGAGGAAATGAAGCAGATACATGCTCTCTCCATAAAGAAAGCTGTGACCCCAGAGCAGTGGAAACTGCAGCAGGAGTCTGCGAAACCTACAGCCGCAGCTTAAAACATTTTACACACTGTATATTTTGTAGCTTTTTATGTTGAAACCCACATTTGTTAACTGGCAAAGTTTTACCAAATTGTCGAACACACGTATTGTTGAATCTTGAGTTCTATTGCTCAAGAAAAGTTCATTAATTTTTCAGATTACCAATGGCTTGCACTATTCTTTGGTAAGGATTCAAGACATCCTTCTAGTTAATTGTTTTTAGTAGATGAGTAGTTTCCTGACTTAACCGCTGTAACAAGATTCGGTGCCTTGGGAAGTTTTGTAGCTGATGGGCACCTTCTTTCCTGTCAAAACCAAGCCAACATGGCCTTGAAATGGGAGTCCAGATCTTCTGCCCAGTTTTATTTTGTCTTATTGTGTCTCATTGAATTTCAGCCATTTATTTTGCGGGTCTCACGTGGACCTCACATAAATAAATGACTAAATTTATTGGACACAATAAGACATCATAATATTGGAAAGAGGATCTGGACTCCTGAAATGGAGAAGCTTTATTTGATCGAAAGTGCATCATTGCTCCCCAAAGTTAAAAAGTCTCCTTATGAGTCTTCCAACTCAAAAAGTGAAAGTTTGAGAGGGGTGAAAAAAGTTGCTGCAACTTAATTCAATATTGAAGAAGATGATTGATTGAAATAAACAAAATGTTAAGATTTTTAAGTTTTATTTAAATTAAATTTTCTAACCGATGACTCTCTTCCGTTGTCGTAAAGTGGAAAGTTTTATATATTAAGGTTTGCTTTAAAGATCGATATTTCTAACTCAAAAAATTGAAAGTTTGAATCACAATTATTACCAGGAGTATGTTTTTTAATTTTGAATAATTAATTTGTCAAATAATTCATTAAGTTTTGAATCAAATTTACAAGAACAATGGGATAAGATAGGTTTTGATCTTTTCTTCTGTAATCTGATCAGGTAATGGATATCCGCCACTAAGTACAGAAACACACCCTATCCAAACAAATATTCCAAAGATAACGTTACACTAATTACCATGAATTGCTCTCCCCTGCTACCGCAAGAATGGAGCAAACATAGTAAGCCACCAAGCTAACAAAGACAAGAGTCAAGCAGACGATACAAGACCCCAACTTCCGGGACATGCTTGTTCCATTTTCTCAAAAAAACAAAACAGGGGACAAGCTACAATCGCCATCTCTTTGAGAGGGTTAATGTCCGCTAAAGTTCTTCAACCAGCTTCTCAGTTGAAACCAGGAATATAGTATTATTTCTCATTCTGCTATAGCTTTACACAAATCCATGGCATTAGTTGTTTATATTTTCTGTGTCTTGGCAATTCTTGTTTTGTTTTGCTTTTTTAACCATACCAAGAAGTGGAATCGTCGACCATGGAGTATTTGGCCCTTGATCCTAGCCAACTTCCACAGGCTTCATGACTGGCTTGCTGAAATTCTTGAAGCAAACCATGGTACAGTTTTGATCAAGCGACCACCATTGTTCTTCGGAAGTGATTTGTTGTTTACTAGTGATCCCGCCAATGTGCAACACATCATGAGTACAAATTTTTCCAATTATCCAAAAGGGTCTCCATGGAAGCAGCGATTCGACATTTTCGGTGAATCCCTTTTCAATTCTGATTATGATGAGTGGACTTACCACAGGAAAGTTGTTCGTGGATATTTCAGTCACCGTCAGTTCAAGGTATTAGCAGCTAAGAGTCTTCACAAATGTATACATACCGATCTGATCCCAGTTCTTGAGTCTTTCACTGAGCAACACATAGCAGTTGACATGCAAGCTCTGTTAAAACGGCTATTATCATGCTTTGCCTTTTACATTTGCACAGGCTCCAAACCTAGCTCCTTCAACGTTGAATCTCTGGAAGATCCTTATTCAAAGGCCATGGATGATGCATTTGAAGCCATTCTTGTCAGACACTTAATGCCAGAGGTCTGGGCGAAGTTCCAAAGACAACTCGGGATCGGGACGGAGAAAACATTGATGGAAGCTTGGAAGATCGTGGACTGTGTCTTCGAAGAGCAGGTGCAAATGAAAAAGGAAAAACTAAGCAAAGTAGCAACTCTAAACGAAGATGAGGATTTCACAGCACTTGCCCTACACATGATTGGTAGCAAGCTGGCAGGTTCCAGACCAGTCACTTGCAAAGCCACAAGAGACAACATTTTAGGTCTTCTAATGGCTATTCAGGACACTACAAGCATAACTCTGGCTTGGTTTTTCTGGGTTCTTTCTAAACATTCATCTGTTGAAGCTAAAATCAGGGCTGAACTAGAAGAACATCTGCCAAAAGGAGGAGAAGGTAAAATCTGTCAAATGCTTGTCCCAGAACAGCTAACTAAGATGGTTTATCTGCATGCAGCTTTGTGTGAGACATTAAGATTGTTCCCACCAGTTCCTATTCAGATTAGAATTGCTGCAGAACAAGACACACTTCCAAGCGGACATCAGATCAATCAACAAACAGAGATAGCAATCTCTACATATGCAATGGCTAGGATGACATCTGTCTGGGGACAGGACTGCAATGAGTTCAAACCAGAGAGATGGATCACTGAGAGTGGTAGTATCAGACATGAACCACCGCACAAGTTGTTTTCATTTAATGCAGGGCCTAGGATTTGTCCTGGAAAGGAGTTGGGTTTCACTCTGATCAAAACGTTTGCGGCTGTAATCATTCAAAGCTATCATGTTGAGGCTGTTCAGGAATTCCCCATAATTGCTACTGGCATCTTTCTTCAGATGAAGCATGGGCTCATGGTAAGGTTAAAGAAGATAGGTGCTTGAACAATTCCATCAGATTCCTTTCCAATAACTTGTTCCATATATTTTTCAGTAAGTCTTACTGACTGTTAAAACTACTAAACTATAGTAGTTTCTGTGGGAGGGTTCTTCACTACCAAAACCATGGCCTATTGTTTGTAGACAATGGCAATATGACATTGATGACGTTGCCATAGGTTTTTAATTTCCAAATAATAATATGTTCTTTTTAACTTTTGAAACATTTTTGTAATTTCTAATTATTCTTGAGATTGATAATACCTTAGGACCTAATTTTTTTTCTGGCTTAATCCAAACCTAACTTTTAACTAGACTTGGACCAAACAATCCAAGTCTAATGTGATCGAATTTGAGCTACATGATGCACATCCCGTCTAAACTTAATATCATTTTAATTAATCAATTTAGTTTAATGCGATATCGTTTTTACTTAAACTAATTCAAATCAAGTAATGTTGGTTATCTCAAATCTGAATCCAAATTAAAACTCCATCAATTTGAGTTCGAATATATGTTAAATTATCTTGCGATTATAAGCTAAGTTAATGCTTGAGTTCACAAATTCAATATATGAAATTTGATATATGTAGTAAAAACTAATGTTAAATATGTGTTGAGAATTAAGAATGTAATTGAAAAACAAGCTCAAACAAGTAATACTTTTTTTTAGTAAATGTGACGCTCAACTATAATTTAACAATTATAATTTAATTTAATTTAAAAGAAAATATCTAATTGAGCAAAAAATTATACTATCCATTTGGAGGCAACACCAAGACATATTTGAAAACTGTAATAATGTTAATTTTGTATTTAAATAGTGTAATTTTAGGAAATTGAAATTTTAGCTTGCAATAAACTTATTATTATTTGGTATGCTTAGGTTTTAACATTAAACATTGCAAGAACAGAAGTCAAAATCAGAAAAGCTTTATGCCCTAAATCACAGAACCCCTAACAGAACTCCTAAAGCCCATAAGACAAACACAAGCTGAGAACTCCAAATTCTCATTTCAGAGAAGGAAAAAGATGATCAGTAGAAGGAGATTACTGAGGTCTCTATCATCCTCAGCTTCATTCCTCAATCCCCAGATTGAAAAGATGCGAGCTTTCACTCCAATTCCAACATTTCAGTCCCTCCAATCTCGAAACCCCAATGGTTTTAGTGTAAATGTGGAATCTGGGTATGTGGGTTTGAGAGCTTATAGCTTGTTGAGCTTGAATGATTTGAGAGACAAAGTGCCCAGGAAGCTGAAGACGAGAAAGGGTCGTGGGATTGGTTCTGGTAAGGGAAAAACTGCGGGGAGAGGTCACAAAGGCCAAAAGGCTCGAGGGACTATGAAGTATGGGTTTGAAGGTGGTCAAACTCCGATGCGACGAAGAATGCCTAAACGAGGGTTTAAGAACCCTTTTAGCCTTACCTTTCAGGTGTTGTTTTTGTTCTCTTTTATGCCCATTTGCTTTTATTGTTCTAACATTGAGAATGGAGTGTTTGTCTTTCTTGCATTATTTGATTAATCAATGGCAAATCTTGGTTGCAAAGGAGGCTCTACTATTATGCAATCTGCAGTAGTTGAAGTGAGTCTCTAAATGTGGTATGCTGAAAAAAATATAGCAGTAATGATTGCGTTCCGGGAAATTTTAGCTTTAGGGGTTCTTACTAATGGGGACTATGCACAAGAGTAATATTTTTGAGGATCATAGCTAGAAGAGATTTTTCATGACCATAATGGAAGTCAGAACTTGTTGAATTCTGATGTACAGAAGAGTATTTTGGTGTATTTTAGATTCGTAGTTCTATAGATTTTATCAAATTTTAGGGGTTAAAGGGTTAAGTTCCAACCTCATCAATTAGGATTAGTTTTTAGTAAATCTTCGAATTCGATTTTCTTCTTCCTCATTTTGACTCTACTGTGACTTCTGGCCCTTGTATGCATCAGTGTGGCCTTGATTGGATGAATAAGTTCTAATTGCTATGTGGTCAAGATATTTGTCGTTGGAATTTGTTCAGTTTCTTTTACCTATTGCATTCTTTCGTCATTGTTGGAATTCCTTTGTTTGCAGCGTAGCCTCAGATTTGCTTGTTTCTGTGGCTCCTGTTTTGTTGCTTATATATAGAAATCATTGCATTTTGGATGCATGCCTTCAAATAGAAGAGAAAATCTTAGCTTGATGTTCTTGAACGTAAGCCCTTGAGAGAGTCGTTTAATTTCTTTTGTTTTTTGAAAGGGATATTAGTGATGCTGGAGTACATGATAATATCTGCTCAAATTACCTTACATAAAAAGTGATACTTATATTTTGTCCCATTCTTGCTAATTTCTTTAAAATTACTTTCTTATCTTTGGCAGCCTGTAGGATTGGGAAAGATTGCAAAACTCATAAATCAAGGCAAGATAGACTCTCATGAATTAATAACAATGAAAACTCTCAGGGTATTATGTCATTCTTCTCAGTTTCCTAAGATCAACCCTCTACCTGCTAAGCTTTGGTAACATCTTGCTACTGTTACAGGATACTGGTGCCATAGGGAAGCAGATAAAAGATGGAGTAAGACTGATGGGGCGTGGTGCTGAGAAGATTAAATGGCCTATTCATCTGGAGGTAAACATCATTTAAAGGCTTCATGTTTCCAGACCACTGAACATAACCTAAAATGTTTGAATTGTTTACCTGTAGTAAGTCTGAGGGAACGTTTAGCGTTTGCTGTCAAAATTTGTGCTTAGTCAGCTGATTTTAGAGAAAATACTGTTGCTGTCTAACAAGAATGGGATTAAACTCCTAGAGCTGAATTTTGCACGCATTTTATGTAATAATTATAAACTATAGCTTTCCATTCAACATTTTCATACCACTAATCTTTGAATTCTGGTTGAATAAGGTGCTTGCATCAGTATTGCTTTGATGTAGTTGTTGAAAAAAACATTACTTTTAAATAACAAAATCAAAAACTAATTTATAAGCATACCACTGCTTTTAGCATTCAACAAAAAACCATTATCTTATAGATGAAAACAAAAATGTAGGTTTCAAGAGTCACTGTTAGGGCAAAGGAGGCAGTTGAAGCTGCAGGTGGGACTGTCAGACGAGTGCATTACAATGAACTGGGTTTACGGGCATTGATCAAACCTGAATGGTTTGAAAAGAAGGGAAGGTTGTTGCCTAAACCGGCCAGGCCTCCTCCAAAGCTTAGGGATAAAGTTGACAGCATCGGCCGGCTGCCTGCTCCAACCAAACCGATCCCCTTCTATGTTGAACAAAAAGGGGATGCAATGTCACTGCCTAGTTGATCAAATGATCATTTCCTTGAGCATTCTAACCTTCTGTGGTCTGTTGAAGGATTAGACTGTGACCAGGACTATATTTCCTAGTTTGATTTTGGTGAGGGCATACGTAACTTTGTTGTGTCAGTTACGGGCTGTTGGTGAATAGTAGATAAATATCAGCATAAACATTTTACCTTTAATCATTCAAGTTTTATAGTAGCAGAATCTCTCAGTTCATTGAATAACCTCTTGTGATCGATTGGCATAGGCCAGGTTTGCCTGAAGCAGAGTTCTTACTATGATGAGTTCTTTTTCAGCTAAATCTGTACTCTGTTTCAGTCCCTGTTGTTCTGGACATTAACTTGTTATCCATTGGTTAATTTGCTTGTTTCAATTCCAATGATTTGCAATCGAAGAGCACTAAAAAGGTCGTATTCAATACAAAAGAAAACCATTAAAAAGTTCAATCTTGTAACGTGGAAAAGAACTTGATTATAGAAAAATATAAAAGAAATGAAAAAATCCTGACTCGCAATTTAGTTTTTGTGTTTGGAGACTAATTAAAAAAATGTAAAGAATAAGAGGTTAAAAGAGTAGAAATTAAGGATGATAATAGTTCGGATCGGATTGAATTCACTATTGGTCTAATCTCGGTCCAGTTCTCTGTACAAACAATTCGAGTTCAGCTTGAAATTGAATGTATTAAATTGACATTATTTTAGTATAATTCATCGTTTGAATCTTAAGTTAAACTAAAATAACTTCGTTTTTGAACTACGGACTTGGGTTGACAAGTTTTTTGGGTCTAGCCAGAATTATCATTCCTTGATAAAAATGGGGCTTGGATTTCTTTGAGAGTTGGAATGTCGGCAACCTTTGTAGCGGGGGAACGTCAAAGGTTGGTGTTTGTTCACAAGGCTTTGCACCTACTTCGCTGAGTGAACCATAAACCACTACTCCCTCTGGACAGAGAGACGCAGACAAAGAGATATTGTGCAGTTGGCTGAAGAAAAAGAAGAAGAAGAAGAAGATAAGCATGGAGGTCGCAGTGGGAAATGGATGGAAGTTCCAATTAGCTGCAAAGACAGGAACTTTTTCTGTTTCAGAAGTCAGAGGTAAAGCAAAGTTGAGGGTTTTCTCTGTTCGGAGCTCCGCCCCTTTCTTCACTTCGGACGCTTCCTCCACCGCCGCTGCCGGTAACTACCGCTTGTCCCAGAAATATATTTGTATTAGCTATTTTTCAATGTACTTGGGACTCATTTCCCCTTCCCTCCATATGTTGTCTAAGTTCAAACCTTAATGGATGAGGTTGTGTATGACATATATGTGTATAATTGAGAATATACATAGAATGACGACTCTGAAATTGAGCTTTAGATGTGGCAGAAAGGCCTTGGAAAACTTCAGATGCTAGACTTGTACTTGAAGATGGTACAGTCTGGAGAGCAAAGTCATTTGGTGCTAGAGGTACCCAAGTTGGTGAGGTTGTATTCAACACTTCTTTGACAGCGTAAGACAACAATGCCTTTTTTTTCTTTGTTTTTAAAAGTGGATTTTGCGAGCCTGTGATAATTGTTATGCCTCAGCCTGTATCGTTGTCTTGAATTGCCACGAGCAGCATGTTGCCTTTGAGCTCCAAAGTGGCCCACTTTTCTAGTTTGCTTTGAAGCTGTAGCTATTAGTTTCTGTGTTCAACAAATTGGGGTGATTCGTTATTGGAATCTGATTTACAAATTTTATTCATGGACACTGTAGGTATCAAGAAATTCTTACGGATCCTAGTTATGCAGGACAATTTGTCTTAATGACAAACCCACATATTGGCAACACTGGTGTAAATTTTGGTGCGTTTGATATCAGCTACATATTTACTGGCATTTCATATTTCCACATTAGAAACTAATGTGCTTCATTTGTTTTAAGATGATGAAGAATCAAGCCAATGCTTCCTTGCTGGTCTGGTCATCAGGAGTTTAAGTATTAGGTGATTGTTGTTTATTATTTTCATTCATGTGTAGCATCCCTCTTTACATTTCATCCATCACTTTAACTTGTAACTTCATTTCAGTACTTCAAATTGGAGATGCACCAAGGCACTTGAAGATTATTTGGCAGAAAGGAACATAATGGGAATATGTAAGTTGATTCATCCAAGACTGATTTTATATACACTTGTCATTGAGAACCCTTACAGTACCCTCAATAATTTGTTTGTACTTGACTTCTAATCTATGCAATTGATGCTTTTTTGTTCAAAAACAGATGATGTAGACACACGTGCAATCACCCGCAGATTAAGGGAAGATGGAAGCCTTATCGGTGTACTTAGCACAGAGGAACACAAGACAAACGAAGAACTTCTGAAGATGTCCCATTCCTGGGACATTGTTGGTATAAATAAAATATCTGGTGCAATTGACTATATTTCTCTGTATGCTAGAAAATTATATCTGTTTATATTTATTGGTGCAAGTTTTACAGGTGTTGACTTGATCAGTGACGTCTCATGCTCTGCTCCTTATGAATGGGTTGATGCAACAAATTCAGAATAAATTCAGAATGGGAATTCAACTCAAATGAGAGGCGGGAATTCTACAATGTTAGTATTAGACTTTAAAATCCTGTTGCACAGAGTTGGTTTTGATCAGTTTCTGCTTTTCTCATCATCTTCTTGATTGTTCAGGTTGTAGCATATGATTTTGGGATCAAACACAACATCTTGAGACGCTTAGCATCTTATGGGTGTAAAATTACCGTGGTCCCTTCAAAATGGCCAGCATCAGAAGCTCTAAAGGTGAAGCCAGATGGAGTTCTTTTCAGCAATGGTCCTGGTGATCCATCTGTAGTTCCTTATGCTGTGGAAACAGTGAAGGAATTACTGGGAAATGTTCCAGTATTTGGCATTTGCATGGGTCATCAGCTGCTTGGACAGGCATTTGGTGGGAAAACATTCAAGATGAAGTTTGGTCACCATGGTGGAAATCATCCTGTTTGAAACCTTCGAGCTAACTGCGTCGAGATCAGTTCTCAAGTAAGTCAATTTACACAATTCACAATATTTCTGTCTAGGTCAACATTAACTAATGTAAACATTAGGAAGAATGGCATAAAGCCAAAGCCTAATTCCAAGTGTTCGGATCAAACGTTGGAACGTTTTCTCTGTCCCTTCATTTGCTGCAACGGTTTTGAAAGATAATCCTACTTATTATAACCTTTCACCTATAAGTTTCTGTATGATAAAGGATTTATTCATTTGGTTTTTCTTCTGCTTAAAATATTCCGTGCCAGAATCACAACTATGCAGTTGACCCTGCATCCGTTCCTGATGGCGCTGAAGTGACTCATATCAACCTTAATGATGGAAGCTGTGTTGGTCTTGCTTACCCTGCATTAGATGTCATGTCTCTTCAATACCATCCGGAGGCGTCCCCTGGTCCTCACGACTCAGATGCTGGTAATGGGACATACACTTTTCAGAATTTTCCACCTCTTTTTTTTTTTTCGGTTAAACCATCCGGTATCCGACGCCACACGGGCAATCGACTAATCCGGATTCGAGCCGGGTTGGACCATATAGGCGGCAAAGCTCTTCCTCACAAGTGCGGCTCCATTCTTAAGACTCAAAACCAAGACCTTGGATAAGGGAGGAGGAGCCCCAGCCACTCCACCACAGCGCTTGCGGGTGAATTTTCCACCTCTTTGAACAACACATGATCCAATTTCAGTACCTAGTAGGTTGCTCCCATCTCATTATAATCTTTATGAATACCACTGCACAAAATTGTTCAACTCCAAAGAAAAGACACGAACAAAGATTTCTCGGCTCTCTTCGTCACTTCTAACATGCTTTTGCCTCTTAGGGGATGGTACAATTGGTGGAGCAAACAAATCCCTTTAATATTTGATTTAAGAGTTTGTTAAGTTAGAAATTTTGAAGAGGATGACTATTATATTTAGAGATGGCATTTTGGTTCAGTTTTGGCCTCAAGTTAACAAACTTGATCTGAGTTGAACTGGCTTCAGGTCAAGCTTGGACTTTTTTTTCCTGAAAATTTTGGGTTTCGTGTTGGACTCAAGCACGTATTGCCCATCCTAAAACTCAAAAAAGTTGTAAGTAAAAATTATGTTATATTTAAATTTTAAATATAAATAATCTGACTCGATTTGGGCTCGATTGAATTTTATGTTATCTAAGCCTGATTAGGCTCAGGTTCAGGTTAGAACCCTTGGGTCTTATCGGGTTCAAACCTATATAAGCTTGGGGCTAGACTTGAACTTGACCGTAAACTTTTAGGTCAAGTTGAGGTTGAGATAGGGCCGAGTGCAGGCCAGACTAACGTCATTCTTAATGAATAACCGAGAGTTAAGAAATGTTAGAATTCATACACAATTATTCATAAATTGTCTCGTTTATTTTATTATACATTCAACTTGTTATAAAAAATATAAACTCGTATCAAAATTTTAGTAATTTAATATAAATGATTTTGAATAATTTCATTGAAAAAGTAAGTGTTTTAATGATCAATCTTTAAAATTTAAGTATTAGTATAATTAATAATTAAGAAAGCACTATACCAGCTACATATGTTAAATGATGTTATTCTAATTTTATTTAAAAAAGTGTTGCCTTTTTAAATGATCATTTGGACTTCTGAAGTTAAATTCTGAATTTAAATTATAATTTGATCAGATTGAATCTAACTTGAATCAACCGCAATTCCTACCATGTACTCTGGTAGCACCATCAGTACCTAATTAGGTAAGATGCTTGAGGAGTACTCAATTCACGTACTATTACCATTGGCAGCCCCAACACAGTACATTCTTCACACCTAAGAATACTCAATTCGCATACTATTATCTCTACATTTTCTCTGTTCCAACATTAGTTTCTTGAGCTAAAAGACCAAAAGATACTTGCTTGAATCAATAGCATTTTGGTGTGTCAGGTAACGAATCTTGATTAATACATGGGGCCAACTTCTAAGATGTCTGCGAATGTGACATACAGCTGTCTGATCATGAAAATGAAAGGTTGTTTGGTGCAGAAGAAAAGATTGGTGGGTGTGATAAAGTGAACGACTGACCAAATAGGACTAATCGAAGTATTCCAAACAAACTGTTTAAGACATGTATTGCACAAAAGTTTATGACTGCAAACTGACTAATTTATGAATTCTCATAGAACGATATTGACATTAAATGTTCTCAGGGTAAATGGAAAAATTCGAGATCCTGAAATGAAGGGAAAACCAAAAAAAGCAATCGAAGAAAATCATCACAATCAACTCAAACTACAAGCGACCTATTAAAAGACATGGTTTAAGCAGCAAACTTTAAAAAGAAAAATACCAAAGTGCCTGCCCCCTAATTCCAGAGACATCATTGAAATTGCAGTTTATAGATGATAATCTCACCAATGGATAGCTATTTTATACATAAACACTAAGCAGTGACCCCAACTTGAAAATTCTCCATATCAGCCAGACTTGGAGTTCACATTGACAGCTTGACACGAAAAAACCAACAATACTGAAAAAGCTCACCATCAAAGCAGCTGCAGAACCTAGAAGCACTTCCTGTGGACAATGGCTGGACCAGACTCATCATACTCACCCTTGGAAATCCACATCTGATACAACAGAAGAAGCA
>JANIJF010000209.1:63941306-63952862 GCA_024520955.1 Erythroxylum bequaertii | reverse complement strand
TTGTCCTACACATGAAGGGCAACCATGTACTTCTATATTGCGTGGGTCAAGGTCCAATTTACTGTCTTTGCACAGGGTCGGCTTTGGCTCGGGTTAAATCACAAATATATAAAATAATTTATTTAGTACATAATAAAATAATAAAAACTACATATTCTTCTTACGAAAAATTACAGTAACTTTCCAAAAAAAATATCAGAGAAGCTGTTATTGTACGAAAAGTTGCATTAAATTACCATACCAACTCAACCAACAATAATTAGTGATCACGACACTCATAATTTAGATGCATCGTGATCCTTGCCACGAAAATCAAAGCCACAGCCTATTTTTACATACAGTTACCAATAGAGCTTGTGGTCCTTACACTCCTGGAATTTGTTCGAATTGACAATTCCAGCAAACCCAGCATCCATTGGCTGAAACCTAGAGTTGATGTCATTGATGCAATTTGGTGTACTTGTAAACCTAAATTTTATTTCTTCTTTCAGATAAATCTAATTAAAGTTATAACAGGAAAACGATGTGGGCTTTTGTATATATTTAGAGGAACATTTGTTGGATAGACGAATTCTTAAAAATTAAGAAAATATTAAAATTTGTAAGTGTAAGTTAAATTAAGATAATTATTTAATTTTAAATTATTAACTAATTTATTAAAAATATATAATTTTTGTAGATTATTATGTGTATTTTAAATTTTATTTTAAGTGCACCTTAAAAACAGTGATTTTAAATTTGAATTATTATAAAAATTGTTGAATAACGTACTTCTTTAGTGGTTAAAGTTATATTCCCCAAATCTTGGTGGGGTAATATTGCACCAAAAGTATATATTTTTTCTAATTATTGCTTCTTTAGGTTGTTACATGATATCTTGGTAGGGTAATATTGCAACCAAAGTATATTTTTGTTCAATTGAATTGTTTATGTTATTATTTTATTTAATAATTTATTTAAAAATATAATTTCAAATACTATTTAAATAGTTTGTTTTATTTATTTACTTGTCTTCTTTTTTGTTTGTGTATTTATTTACTTATTTTTCTTTTCTTTTTATTCTTTACTTTGTTTTGTATTTATTGTATTATTTATTTTTATATGTATGTATTTATTAATTATTATTATCTGTTATATCTAATTTTAAATTTTACTTTATTATTTTAATATGTAGCTTTTATTAAATTTTTATTTTTATGTAAATCTATCGATAAGAATATTTTTATCAATCAGACTGCCAAATTAGCATATCAGTGTAGAGCAAGTGTCATGAAAGTGCGATTTCCATGAAAGTTTGGCATACATCACTGTTTAGTTTAGGACTATATTTTTCTACTTTTCATTATCAAATGGTAATGATTGCCATAGTTCATTTTCACTTCGGTTTTAAAGCAGCCTTAGGTTTCGAAAAAGAACAAATAATATATATCCCAAAGAACAATTAGGTCACTATCATTTATTCACGATGGCTGCTATCAATAGATGCTCTTTATAGGTTTTTTCACGTGATTAAATTTAGGTAAGCAATTATTGAAGGTTAGAGTGTATGAATTGCATGCGTATTTCAATCTATTTAAATTTTAAAATGATATAATTTCAACTCAAATTTTATTTTTAAATGGTCGAAATAATGATTAAAATGTTTATAAAGTATAAATTTATATCTTGTCAATTAAATTTTTTATTATCAACAAATTAAAATGAGTATAATGAGTCATTCTAATTCTTAATAATTATATTGAATATATAATTTCTAGATTAAATTTAAAAATTCATATTTATGAGATATGACCCTAACAATTTAAACATTTTATTTAATTTTTATAACTCGTGTTAAAAAACAAATTTAATCAAGCCCAATAATTTTTATAGCCTAATAACTAATTCTTGAACATTATAATCCTTTTTTCAAAAAAAAAAAAGAACAACAAACAACAACATTCAATAGAAATTTCTCTGAGACGTAAGGTACAGAGAGACCTAGTAGTAGATAGCCTTACTTCTAATTAGTAGAGAATCTATTTCCAAATGTTCTACATAAATGAATGAAAATAAAAAATAGAAAGGGAAAATAAATAACTAAAAGAATAATAAATAAAATTAAAACTAAAAAACCAAAAAAAAAACATAATAGTAGTGATAACAATAATAGGAAAAAGTAAAATACAATAAAAATAATTAATTTCTTTGCGTTAATTTCAATTTGCTCATGATTGTTTTATGCAATTATTTTTAATTAGTGATAAATACAAAAACCCAAAAAGTGCAAGCCCAAAGGCCTGAAAGGAGAGTCTAACCCTAGAAAATTTGGTGGGGATCCATTCATCTCCAAAGGCTTGGGATCTTGAACTTTAACTTCTATATTTAATATTGATAAAATATTCATTTAAGACATATAGAGTTTAGGATTTAGGATTAAAGATTAAGACAGGCCGGCGATGGTGAAGGGCAAATTCTATACTGAGGAAGAAAAAGAGAGAGAATCTTTGTAATATATATATAAATCCACTCTATTTTACTATGTATATAAATCCACATGTCTCTTAACTTCTATACCTTGGATCATTTCATGGAAGCTTGCCTAGAATACATTTGCAGTGAGTCAAATTTAATTGACTTATATAAACATCAAATAAATAATATATATATATATATATAAATGTTTTAAAAATTAATCGGAAGTTAAATCGGTAAGACAAAAAATTTAAAGTTTAAAAGGTTCAATCGGTATTAAACTTTTATAAGACCAGCTAAAGATTGAATAAAATTAAAGGATTTGAAATATAATTGAAAAAGATTGTCCTTGCCCCTCAAAGAATTTAAAATTTAATTAAAAATGATTATTAAACGAAAATTAATAATTAACAACCAAAGTTACCAAAGTAAATCGAATCGGAAAGTTAAAAATCGAATTAAAAAATTATACGATTCAAGATTTTTATGATTGAAAACTGGTTAAATTTTTTAATCATTGTGTACATGTATAAATAGGCATATAAGGTATTTCTTTTTAGATGTTGATTAATTAGTTTTGGAGTTTAGGTGCTAACTTTTGTGTATATACATACATACAAGCACAAAAGGTTGGGACAGATTTAATTAAGTATAATATCTTATGCTTACCTAACCAAAGAAACAATAGGCAAAAAGAGTTAGTTGTTATAAAAACCGAAACTAAAACGTAAGAATATTTGGGAGAGGAGAATTTTCTTATCAAAATAATGGTATCCCTTACATCAAGTTAACTCTTCTATTTATAGTACAAAATTTCTAATCAAATACTATCATGATAATAGAAATGGTATACTAACTATTAAGTGGTGCATTTGGTGCACTAACAATTAGTGGCACACCATATTATTTTTATCTTTTATAACATTAGTATGCTTTGTCTAATATATATAAATATTGGTTTGGGACTTGATAGGAATGTTAAAAAAAAAAAAAAAATTTGTTGGCCGGCAAAGGAGTAAGAAGGGAATATCTACTTTGATATTTAATACAAAATCCTTTAATATAATACAGGAAAAAATAATTCCTTATTAAATATTTAAATTTTTAGTTGAATCGTTAAAATATTTAAATAAAGAAATAAAGCTAGGTCTATTATCAAATTTGATTAATTGATTCCAATCACTAACCAAACAAACTATGATGTCTATTAAGGTTCGAGATATTATATTTAAAAGTACTTTTTATTTTTTCTAATTTAAGGACTAACATTTTAAAATGTATATAAATCAAGTCAAAAAGTTACTTTTGATGATATGAAATATCTATTAAAAACTAACGTTTTGAACTACATTATTAAAGTTTTAAAAAGTCGATTACTCAATTAAAAAATTTCAAAAGATTGAGGACTATAAAGTTATTTATCCTTTTGTATTTTCTATTATAGCTAAAATGGTCTTATTCGGATTATTAGCATTATCTGGTTGTTAAGGTATTTGGCTATTTTCCAAAAGTTCAAGTAGTTTTGTTGGATAATGTATTAGAGTCATACGTTCATTTTTAATCATTTTTTTTGTCGTACACTTTTATCCTGGGTATATATATATGAATTCAGTTTTGAAATTTTTGAATAATTTTTAATTACTTTCAATGAATAAAGTATAATTTTAAATTTATATTTTGTAGATGAATTTACACATCAATTATAACCCTGGTCGTATTAAGCTTCTCATTTTAATTTTTACTATATTTCATTGTAACACAAACATTGAGAAATGGAATGTTAATTTTTCCAATTATTTTTATTTTTCAAAAATAAAATATCATTTCAAGATGAATCTTTATCTTTTTTCTTAAATTTTTCGAAAAAATATAGTAATACTTTAAACTAAAATTTGAATTTATAGATTGTAATTATCAATGCTTTAAAAATTAAATCAGAAGTTAAATCTATAAAATAAGATGTTTAAAGTTTAAAAGGTTCAACTAATATTAAATAATCGGTTAAAATTTGAACAAAATTGATTAATTTTAAATATAATTGAAGGAGATTGCCTTTAATCATTGAAGAATTTGAAGTTAAATTAAAAAATGAGACAATTAAATAAGAATTACTTGCTTTATTTTTATTTATAAGATCTAATTAGTTTTTCCTAAAAAAAAGATCTAATTAGTTTATAAAAATCAACTGATTAATTAATAAAATGATTGATTTCAATTGATAAAAATTATCAAAGTAAATCGAACTAAAAAGTTATAAATCAAACTAAAATTTTGATTGGTTAAATTTTAAATATGCCAAACTAATTTAATTTTTTAATGATAGATAATTGTAGCTTTCATTGTAATATTTTCTATGGTAATGAGGTCGCAATGCCCGTTATCATTACGCAATCATTTACAAGCCATTGAACCCTAATCGTATTCTTGCAAATCGATCGAAATCAAATCACAAAAAAACCATTGTCATTATCGATAGAGTTTAAGTGTTTTGACTAATTAAGAATACAAACTTCTTGAGCAGGACCACATGTAAGACAACACAGTGATTTAAGATTTATTGTTCTTCACTATTAAATAAGCGAGAACAGCTAGGAAAGTCCCAAGAAAATAGAAATACATGGTTGTCAATTCCCTGCCAAAATTACGTTCAACGTGATTCCAGCTTGAAAGAATATAAAAATTCCAAACAAAGCAGAAAGCTAAGAATCACTCTTCTTCATGCTTATAAATCAAGCTCAGAATGCAACCAAAGACTATTTTTTCTTCGTCTCTCTCTGATCTCTTCCTCTTATACTAAAATGGAGATGTCCCTGCAATTGAATTGCAATGTGGCAAAAATGGGTCCAAGAGTAAGGTCAAGGCAAGAAGCTCACAATAACCTTTATTGTAGGGCTCATCATCATGTGGTAATGCTCGAGAAGAAGACAAATTTCTATGAAGTTCTTTCTTTAAGGTCCAAGAGTGTAGGTTTTGATGAGATAAAGAAGGCATATAAAAGCATGGCACTGCTCTACCACCCTGATGTTTGCCCTCCGTCGTTGAAGGAAGAGTCCACCAAGCGATTCGTAGAGGTTCGAGAGGCTTATGAAACATTGTCCGATCCGGTTTCACGTCGAATTTACGATGATTATATGTTGGAATGGGATAGTTATAAGAAAAATGTGTTCCCAAAAGCTGTGTGGGAGAAGCAACTTGAAGGACTGAGAAGACGATCTCGTCAGCGATCAGTGAGGAAGGTGTAAATCGCGGCCGGCTTTGACTATGTACCATTATTGTTATTATCATTGTACGGTCTTCTTCCTATTCGTTAATTGTTTGTAAGGTTGCATAGTAGACCGGCATCCACTTTTCACCTATTTTTATGTGAATCTTATACACTAAAAATCGAGTGTAGTAGCTTGAATGTATGATGTATCAAAGAACACGTGAGATGAGATATTTCAATCATTTTACAGAGCCTTTTCAATTGATTTGGAATCGCTTGGATTCGTGTGCCAACTTCATACATATCCATTCTGAATCCGATACTTCTGGTAATGAAAAGTATGCAAATGAGGAACTCGCCTCTAGCGAATTCATGACTACGGAGCTCTTTAATGACACTTAAGAGGGCTTAAAGGATTGAAGTGACTCATTTAAGCAATCAATTTAAGGTTTTTGACAACGTCAACCTTTGTCATGTTTTAGGTCAACACGGGGATTAACTAAGTTTTGAGTCAACTTATAGCTGGTTAACAAATCAGATCTTTACGCTAATTTGGATGGATACTTCTGGGCGGCCATGGTCATGTGGTATGTTGATCAACAGAAAAAAGACATAATAACATTTATGTTTCCAATGAATCTCTGTAAATGTTATTGTATTTGCAGGGGTTTGTTTTATGCAGAAACTTTGTAAATTACAGATTATATGATATGCTTTTGTGAGTTATTATGACAATAGAATACAATGTAAACATAATTAAAAATTATATATATAATTAGTAGTAATTACAAATACGATAATAACTTTTTGGTTCGATTGACTTTAATAACTCTCGTTATTAAAAATCAATTAATTAGTCAATTTTTTATTAATTAATAAATTCTTATAAACTAAAATAAATAAATAAATTTTGTTTAACAATATTCTTTTTCAATTAAATTTTAAATTTTTTAATGGATAAAGATATTTTTTTAATCATATTTTAAATTCTTTAATTTTATTCAATCTTTAATCAATTTTATGACGGTTAATACTGATTGTCGTCGTTTCATTTTTGGTATGGCTTTTAAAATATTAATTATATCAATTCTAAGAAACATGGTTGGATAGTTAAGTGGAAGAACTTAGCGTAGATCTCTTAGATATGGTTTCTGTTAAATCGTGTGAACTGCATCTTCTTCCCATTATTATTTGAACTCCAAAGAAGAGGAAGTTTGTGTAACATCTTTGATTTGGAGTACAAGCCCTGCGTCACTTGTCCATTATCGCACGACAACTGGGTCTTACCTAATCCAGTTAGTCTCTCAAGCACTAGACCTGTAAATATGCAATGCATTTCTTATTTGATGGCACATTTCCATTTGTTCTCTCACTATGTCGTGGTCATCAAATTTTGCTTTCGTGGGAGGTTTCGGTGGTAAATCTTGTCTCTCTCACGAGCCTTCTTATTCAAAGAGGTTAAAAGTTGGAACTAAGATGAAAAATTCTTGTAATCTATTAAACTTTGAAGAAGATGATGATCGGATAAGAGCATGAATGCATTAGACAGAATCGAATTTAGTATTTTAATCATAAGTTATTAATTAATAAAATACATAACTGATAAAAGGTAAAAGACATAACATATATTTTCATATAATTTAAAAAAATTTAGGAAAGCTATTTGGTCTTTTAAATTTTTGAAAAAGTTCCAAATTTTTAATTTTTATGAAAATTTTGTTCTTTTAAACTGCGGTTAAAACTACCGACAAAATTCATACAGTGTAAATAGGAAATATTGATTAATCAAATTAAATGTCATTAATATGCTAACCTAAAGTAACTCTTAAATCTGATTCAAACTAATTAAATTATAAATTTAAGTTAATTATAGTAAATTATTATTTGTAATCAGATGTAATTAGTTTCAGTTTGAATTTAAGAGTTGAATTGAATTATCATGCAAGCAATATTTAATTAGTAGTATTTAGTTGTTATTTTTAATCAAAATTCAAGAGAAATTTTTTAAAAAAATTAAAATTGAGATTTTTTTTGAGAAATATAAAAATTATGAAAATTTATAAGATATTTTAAACTACAAGAAAAATTCTATGTCTTGTACCCATTTATTGAATATTGTATGTATTCAATAATTTATTTATATATTTAATAACTCAATAATCATTGATTAATAAAATACATAATTTACGAAATATTTTGTGCATCCCATAATTTATTTAGACATATGAAAGCTACCAATTACGAGTTATATCCATATTAAAAAAATTGAACAACCCGGGAAGTAATTGGTGACTTAGAAAGCAGGCCAAAGATAAGTAAATAAAAAATAAAAAATCTGCCGATTCGTTGGAAAGGGTAAAGCTCCATTACAAGTAACGTTTCACGTTAAGATCACGATATGTGGGCTCAGGCAAGTAATGCCACGAGCCGATAATGTCACTTCTTTGCTAATGACTTTGCTTATTCTTAAAGTCATTGATCATTTTCTAGGCTTCCTCGTCAGGAGTTCCTGAAAATCTATTAAACTAAACAAAGTTTCAGAGCTAACGGCACACGTTGTGTTTAACTTTTTTCTTACAGTTTTCAAGATTCTGAGAGAGCAGAATAGATGTGTTTCAACATGGGATATAGGTTTAAGAATGGAAAGCTAGTTCGTGTTAAGGAAGCCAATCAAGAAGGAGCGCAAGAAAGGAAGGGATTGCTGGAGAGGGAAATTTGTAAATGGAAGCAACAACATGAACAGAAGTTCGACAAGGTCGAATGATACCAGAAAAATCGTCAAAGGTTGCGAACCTCTTTCCGACAGTAAGTACCTTGTTTCTGGGATGTGTTCTTACCAATCTGATCGTTTTGGTTGATATCTTCGAAGAGATGCAAACATTTATTTTAATGTTCCTGTGATGTTTGTCATTTACTTCGTGTGATCATAACCCTTTTTCCTTGTAAATGCAAAGAAAACTGAATTTTATGAGTATGAACTGAATTTTGATTATTATTGATTATAATATTTTTATTCTCTATTTATCAAAAAAAATATTATTCTCTTAAACTCATCTCAAATAAGCCGATAATGGGCACAGCCCGATGTTGTTTTTTTTTAAATTGATAAAACGATGTCGTTTTTTATAAAAACAATACCATTTTGCACTTTCTTATCTAGCTATAGATTGAACCTAATCGTGGCCCGGGTTGTGAGCCGGGCCAAGACTCCTATCCCTATTCTCATATTCCGTTAAGAAATATGTTTTGTTACATAAAAGGGAGTAGATAGTCATTTCATTAGATATATGGTACCTTTATTCTATTTTTAAATATTTTATAGTCATACATAGTTTTAATCAAAATAAAAAATTTCAAGTAATTCAACCAATTTAACTATAAAAATCTTTAATCGTTTAATTTTTTATTTGGTTTTCAAATTTTTAGTTTAATAACTCTTGTCATTAGAAACTTATCAATTTATTAATTAATTGGTCAATTTTTGTAAATTAATAAATTCTCATAAATCAATTAATTTTTATTTAACAATATCTTTTTTAATTAAAATTTAAATTTTTTAGTAAGTAAGTAAAATCTCTTTAAATCATATTTTAAAATTTTAATTTTATTCGATCTTTAGTTGATTTTGTAACAGTACAATACCGATTAAACCTTAAACCTCATCTCTTACCGATTTAACTTCAAGTCTGGTTTTTAAATCATTAGTTTTAATATTCTACCTTTTATTATTGTATTCTTTCTTAAATAAAACTTAACAATTACTCTGAATTTGATTTGAATTATTTGACAAAAATTTTAAGTAATTAAATATCGAGTCAATTTCAAATTTAAGAGAATCAATTTAAATGGATCTGAATCGATTATATTAAAAAGCCGTCATATTATCTTTTAGACCGCCTAATTTTATGATTAACTTAAAATAAACAAATTGACTCGGATCCACCAAGAGTCCATACACTCGTGGAATATCGCATCTCGCAAATCCACCAAGAGTCCATACATCCGTGGAATGTCGCATCTCGCAAAATCCACCGTAGATTTGTGGATGAGGCCCAATGCTATTCATGATTGGTTTAATCCTTTAGATTTAGAATCTTCTTATCATATTTATGGGGAGGAGGCCCCATTTACCATATATAAAACGTTTTTGTTGCCTTTATTAAGACTCAATCCATAAAATTTGTACGGTTTCGATGGCTACTCTTTTTGAGTAAGAATTTGGTATAGGTATGCATTATTCACAACCTTGCCGATGTCACTTTTAGCTCCTGTCCGGCCCTGGCGTTATTTGTTCAATTACGAATATTACTGAATCCGATAAAAGAGAATATTACTGAATCCGATAAAAGAGCCTTCAATTTGGTTTCACCTTCCTGTGTAATATTTGATGTGGGGCTCAGTGGTATCAAAGCCACCAGATAATGACCTGGGTTTGCCCAACGTTGCAAGTTTGAATCCCAGAAATTCAATTTGGGAGGAGAACCACAAAGAGGGTGGTCCCCGAGAGGGCCCTCCTGTGAGCCTACTGTGTGTGGTCCAGGGTCCAGATGAAAACGAGCTTCTGGTACGAAGGGTATATTTAAGATTTAGTTTCACCTCCCCTTATAAGCACTTATGGGGGAGCTCAGTGTTATCAAAGCCCGGTTCTTTCGTTCTTGCCTGGGGTATATTTCTGTATATCTGTACCATCGTCCCAAGTCACCTGTAGGTTTAGAGGTCCATGTATCTGTTTGACAGTGAGATATTTATCAGGAAATTATAACAGCTCATTTGCAATGTGTGGACCTGGCTGGTAAAATCCATCTTTGAATTGTATACCTAGAAACTCGATTTCTGTAGTGCCAATGATACTTTTCAAGCTGAAAGCATTATTCCATACTGTTTAGTAATATTCGAGAATTTCTGCAGTAAGGCCTAATGTTCCTCATTGGTCTTTAAAAACACTAAGATATCATCTATGTAGATCAGTACACCATAGAGGATAGGCTGATAGATCTTTGTCATAGATTTCTAAAACAGTGATGGGGTGATTTTAGGTCTAAATGGCATAACAATTCATTAGTATTGTGTATTGAGAATGCAAAATGCAGTTTTGTATCTCTCAATTGGGTGAATATGTGAAGAGAGACGAAGTAAAGAGAAGAAAACCTAGATGCTAAAACATGTTTGGGCCACTTATTTGGGTCAGATGACTAAGCTATTGGGCTTAGTACAATGGGCTAATAGTCCAGTCCAGCTATGCTATTTAGACCTACTTTTATTTCACACCTAGTAGGGTATCTTTCTTGTTACACTCACGTGATCTGCCATAACAGATTGTTAACAAACCATCCTATATAAGGATTGGGTCCCTATAATAAAAAAGTGAGCCAAAAGGTTTTTCTCTCTCATTACTTTTTTTGTCATGGTATCAGAGCCTGCTTGTCTCGATGGTTTGGGGTGGTGCCCGATTATGTCCTTTTGCTCAATATGTCCATCAGATGTCCAGTCCTGTTCTAGACTGAGGGGGTGTGTCAAAAATCCCACATCGGAAAACTATGAGGGCATTCAAGAATTTATAATAGTGTGCAATTAATCAAAAAGGTATATCCAAACCTTACATACTTTCTGGTTTATGGTCATCCACATGGATCCTCGATTGTGGTGCTACTGACCACATCATTTGCTCCTTAGATTATTTTTCAGCCTACAAAACAGTCGATTATTTGAATGTCAGATTACCAAATGGAAGTTTTGTTTTTGTCACACACATTGGAACAGTCAATATTTCTTCCATTACTCTTACCAATGTGCTTTTTGTACCTATTTTTTCTTTCAACTTAATTTCAATCAGCAAACTTACTAGCTCTTATCCTTGCCGACTAATTTTTACACCTCATTCATGTGAAATTCAGGAC
>JANIJF010000209.1:63910141-63924405 GCA_024520955.1 Erythroxylum bequaertii | reverse complement strand
TTTAAGGTTAACATTTTATTTATAACATATAACTGTATAAAATTATTATAAGAACAAATATTGCTCCTAAAACGTAGATATCTAGGAACCTCAACTAGGTTATCCTACTTACTATAAATTGTTGTATATTAAAACTAACAAAAATATGATCTCCGTGTGGTACTTAATTGCAACTTGATTAAAAATATAATTTAAACAACAAAATATTACACAACTTAGCAATAGAATTTAAAGGGTACAGTGTGGGAGTTCATTTAATGTGGTGACTCCTTGTGTGCACCGGCGTTGGGCCACCCTTCTAAGAAACTGACTGAGATCAGACTGTGATTTACCCCCCACTACTTTGTCGGGCTAGGGTGTGGGGGCGTCTAAGGTGAGCGATTCTACCTTTTGAGATCAAGAATTTAAGGGTATAATTGACTTTTGATGGTTAAAATTTTGGTTGTACATTTTTGACTATTTATCTTCAATCAGCCAATGAAAGAGCTACTCTCCAAACAACTTAATTAACCCTTTGAAGAGTCAAACAGCTGAAAACAACCAACCCTGCATGCATTTAATAGGAGTGGGTAGGATTAATTACATTTATTATCTTCCATCATAGTTTATTAGGTATAATATCTATTAAAAGTAAAGTAATAACTTAGTCTAATAAATGCTTGGAGGCATAATCACGTGACTTTCTTTTTGGTATAATAAAAACACTATCTCCTCGTATTAATTACTTAATTAAAAGCTCTTAATAACAAATATAAATACAAACCAATATTCAATTATAATTTTTATTACACTACAATGGGTAGGAAAATAGCAATGAGAAGGATAGAGAACACTACTAGATGTCAAGTCACCTTCTCTAAAAGGAAGAGTAGTCTACTAAGAAAGGGACATGAAATCTTTGTTCGTTGTGATATAGATACTGTGATTATTGTGTTCTCACCTTCAGGCCGACTTAGTAATTTTTGTAGCCGAAAAAGGTAATTAATTATTTTCTTAATTTATTTTGATTCCCTATTATTAAAATTTGCATTTTTTTTATAGGATTGAAGAAGTGATTGAAAGATATATCAATCTTCCAGCAGAGGAAAGATACCCGTAATATATTTTTAATCTTTTATGTTTATTAGTTATTTCATAAAATATTAAATTATTATTATTTAATAAGAATTAATTCCTATTTTTTTCATTTTTAATGTCCGTCGTAATACCAAAAGCCATATAAAGGATATTCAGGTATTTTTTTTCAACCACTTCGTAATAATTTATATCCAACAAGATTTTTATTGAATTGTTGTTGTCGTTGTTATTTATATTTAGCAAAAAATGCGGAAAGTAAGGCATCTCGATCATATCAAAGGCGAGGAAATCAAATTACGACATGCCGAAAATTAGTTTGTTTCTTGCCTTTTTTCCTCCTCTCTTTCTCCCTTTTTAAAAAAAGATATATGCATATAATTATTGTTATTAATTGCATAATTACTTATAGTACTGTTTCATTTACTTTTGGACGCATTGGTCAAATACATTTTCAATGGTTCTTCTAGTATCAAGGTCAGTACATAATTACATATGTTTGTATCTCATTCCTCCTTTTAATTATAATTAGTAAGTTTCAGAGAGTATTTAATAAAATATATTTTGGTGTTTGTGTTGCTACGAAGTAGCATCTTGAGCTGAGGATTAAGGAGGTTGAAACACAAATGGAGTTGCTCGATAATGATCTCAAGTAAGTAACGAACTTTGAAGTTATATTTTAAATAAATAAATTTAAAAAATATTAAATATAAGTCAATTTGTATTTTATAAAATTAAATATTATACGATTTTGATTAGCGACGAATCTCTTATTTATTTTAGAATTTTAGCTTTAAAAAAGTTTAATTATTAAAATTGTAACGTGACGAGTTTTTGAAATAATTTAATATTTATTAAGCAAGATTTTAAAATTATCAGAGGAGGAAATTATATTTTACATTTGTTAAAACTAAAAGCATGAAAAGTCATAAAATTATAATATATGTTCAAATATCATCAAATTTTATAAAATACTTCAAAAAATTATTTTGAATATAATCATAAAATTTGTATAAACACTTTTTAGTTATGTTACTATTAATATTATATAATTAAATGTATTTTTTTAAAATCATAATGTCTATTGTTTCGTAATAAATGTGGAGATATATTTTACAAAATTGATGATATTCGAAATAATATAATTAGAGATGACAATTGGGTCTAAGCTCGGTTTGACCGAAAGTCAACAGTCAATCCCAAATTAACATATAAGCAAAACAACATAAAAAAAATAACGTCATTTTTATATTTTTAATATTTTACAAAATAGTTCGTGTCGGGCTAAGTCGGGCTCATGTCCGTTGTCTCGGGCCAAGCTTTAGCAGCAGCGTTCGAGCCAGTTGCCATCCCTAAACATGGCCTTATACTTGCAGTAAACTTTATAGTTTGACCTCTTGCAACTCATATGCTTTGATCGTTTTGCTCTAAAGGAACTACGAACCCTGTTTGGAGCATGAAGACGATACGAGTCTTGCCCAGATCTTGTTGTGTGAGAAAAACCTGAAATGCTCTTTACGACGAATCATGAGTAGAAAAGTATGTTCTAACACATGTGGTTACACACTAGCATCATTGACAATCGAGTCTTCGTTCTTATATTTATTATCTTCTTTTGATAGAAAATATTGCTTGCAAACTGGCCAAACGCAGTCGACTCATTACCAGTTCAGGTACAAGTCACTATAACAATACAACATTAATGCATTTTTGTAAGTGTATTTGATTTCATACCAGCTATACTATTATTCCAGGAATATGGAGAAGCTGAATTGATGGATGTTACGGAAGGGTATGATTATACAAACTTTTTACGATTGAATCGGTCGAACGGATTGAATTTTTTAACGATTATTTTACCAACATTATTATAAATATTTTGGATTTATATCTCTTTTATCAAATCGTATGCTTCACTAATTCATATTTGGCAGTTCCAAAGTTCGCGAGAGCTTGCTCAGAAACGTGCATTTTCAAGATGAAGAAAACTATGTAAGTATCAATATAATTGGGGATCAAATTCTCTTTGCCTATAACCGTGTGTTAATCATGTTCTAGACAATCTCATCCACACAAATATATAAGACCCAAAAAAATGTGTGGATGAGATCGTTTAAAATAGGATTGACACAGAATTATGGGTATAGAAGATATGTCTCCTGTAATGGTTTTGATTTGTAAAAGAACAAATAGTGTCATTAAATTCATAAATACTTTAGACATTATCAATAATTCAAGCTTGATTTTTATTTACAGAAAAAAAAAAAAACTATGTAAGTATCAATATAATTGGGGATCAAATTCTCTCCCTGTTCCAGACGATCTCATCTACACAAATATATAGGACCCAAAGAAATGTATGGATGAAATCGTCTGAAACAGGGTTAACTCAGGATTATGGGTACAGAAGATTTGTCTCATATAATGGTTTTGATTTGTACAAGAACAAATAGTGTCATTAAATTCATAAATACTTTGGACACTATCATTAATTCAAGCTTGAATTTTATTTAAAATATTTTAATTTCTAAATATAAAGAATAAAATATAAAAAATCAAATCACAAGAGGTTTAGTTTAATTAATTTAAACGTTAATTACATCAAATATTTCTCATTAGTATTTAATTTGCTAATCTAATCTTAATGTCATTCCTTGAAAACAGCTTACCTCTCACTCACATATCAATCCTCATGTCAATGCTATACGCATCTGCAATGCTAATCCTCCTCTCGACTCTGTAGGGTATGTCTTAATTTCTAATATATATATTTATTCTGCTTCTTTTTTTATTTTAATTTTTGTTATCCATTACTTACTTCATAATTTTGGTAACAGTAATTCACCTTCCATACTTTTCGATACTTTCAACCATTCAATCTCAAGCATGCCAACCTCAAACATTTTCTGCAACAATGATCTTGACCTGAACAATTATCGACAGCCGGGGAACTTTGCTCATGTAAGTAATTACTGAGAATATGACTCCCAATACGAAATTTTAACATACTAGAATATATACGAAGGATCTCATGTAAAAAAATCTTCTTCATTTTCTTAAGTTCTTTAAAAGCTTTCCTTCCAGTCATTCGTTTTATAGATAGCCAAAATTTTGTCTCCTAGTTATCTAACATAAGTCATTTCTTACTTAATTTACTTACTTTATTATAATGACTGATGTGATTTATTTTTATACTTGCATCTTTTTGTCTTAATTTATGTAATTATTTGCATATTATATTGTTAATTTTTACCATGTTCGATAGGTATTGTATTACATATTTTTATATGTTTAATTACACATATTTATTGATATTTTGTATAATTACTAATTTGTACTATATGTGAATTTACCGTAAACAATCCTTCTGTTATGGAGAGATAAAGCTGCATACTATTAGACTCTTAAAGATACCACATTTCAGCTATAATCTCACTTATATATGAGTGCTTAAATACGTAATTTGTATGCAATTTTTGCAGGTTCAGATGAGAAGTGGAAGAAACCAAGATGGCTCCTTAGCAGATCATGACCTAGCGTGGGATGAAAACCTAAATTTAGATGAAATTATGTTTTACAATTCAAAGAACATCATCTAGCTCAAATTTGCACAGTAAGTTCATGTTGATTTTAGTTGATAAATGTTTGAAATGATCCTATTTATGGAGATTTACTCAATATCATATTAAAAATATCTCTATTTATATTTAAGAAAAATGAGAAAATTACTAATATTATATAAATGGTATTCCTTCAAGTTATTATTTTTTATTTATATAATTAAAAAGTTCAATAATTATTATTTATAAATAATAAACAATATTATTTAATTAAAAACTTTATTTAATAAAAAACCAATAAATAAAGATCAAATAGTTAAACTTTTATATCATTAAATAGGGTAAATATGAAGCATTTTTAGAGAAAATCGACTTATTGTTCATGAGAAGTCAAATTTATATACAAATAATATGCAATAATTGATTAAACATGAATAATTAATGTTCAAACAAGCAATAACTATATATGTACGTAATTGAAGCAAGTTCTTCATAAGCGAGTGTAAAGTCAATCCAAATTGAGCTGAGGTAGCTTGCTGCTCTCGTATTCAGAACCTTCAGCACTTGATTGCATTTGTGGGCAATTTGCTGCTATATCTGCATGGGGTTGTTGCTGTATCATTGACGAAAAGCTTGGTCCTTCAATCTCATTCTGAAAACACACAAGATTACATTTTATGTGTGACATGAAAAGAAGAAACTTATAAAAACTAAAGGTTAGATGAAAACAGAACCTTTATGAGGGAAAAGGAAGTAGGAGGCACGAAGGCTGCGAGGAGCTCAGATGATGACAATGTAGAAAAAGATTGGTACCAAGCTGGTAGGCTCTCACTACTTGAGTTGTCTATGAGGCTTCCTCCATTGTTGCACCGATCCATAGTTACAGTACTGTTTGTGCCATGGGACAAAGCATCAAAGATGGTCGTTGATGATTGTTGATTACTGAAAAAGAAAAATACGAAACACCCTCAGAAGTTTAATTTTTAATATATGTACAAAATGAAAGACAGATATGCTTATGCATGCATGCATACCTCACAGGAATACAAGATGACTCAGATCCTATACGAATAGAATTTGGAGTGTGTCCATTTTCACTCTCGGGTAACCAGCTTGCAATATCATTCTCAAAATTTTGTAGTCCTTCTTGTGTATCCAAATACATCTATAAGGAAAAAAAAATCATCATTAAAACACAATTAAGTGATATAAAAATAAAGAAAGTATATAATAAGATGGTTCCAAAAGTCAAAACTTAATTATTAAATTCTAAAAAATAATTAATTCGGTTATTTCCAATTTTTGTACCTGTACACTTGATGGGTCATAAGTAGACGCATGGTTGCTCATTAGATATTTCTGCAATTAAAATACGATTGGTTAGTAATTAGGTCGGATTAAATATAATTAATACAAGAAGGATATATTAACTTCACCTTTCTTGCTTCAAGTCCTGCCATAACATCTAAAAGGTTCTTCTCACAAGATTCAAGTTCTCTCATCGAAGTTATTGTGAAGGGTCCGGCTCGAACATTCTTTAAACGTACGAGACAGACATAATATTAATAACATTTGATTAGTAATTAACTAACACGATAACGATAAATTAAAAGGTTGTGACCTTAATTGTTCCTCAGTGATCTGAAGCTGTTGTTGTAAGCTAAAAACTTCCTGACGGAGTTCCTGTACAATTCATTTTTTTTTCTTAGACCAATACCAAATTAATCAAAGGTTAACTTAAATGAATTCATCATCACCTCCGTATTTGATTTTGCAGAATCGGGACTGTAACAAGAAAAATCGGTGTCTCAGTATATGTTATATATAGGAAGAACATGGCTAGATATATACTTATAAATTAAATCATACGTAGCAGCTTGAAGGGCCAATTCACTTTCAGTCTTCAGTTTCTTAAGAATGTTGAGCAAATACTGCAAAAAAAGAAAAAAAAGGATTTATCAAGATTGTATGGTATTAATTTGGTTTATATATATGATTATTAAGACATAAAAATGTATTTTTACCTCTCGATTTTGGATATCTCTGCACAGAAAAGAAATAAATGATTTCAATTCAGAAGGGAAGAAAAAAAAAAGAGATGAATTGAAGAAGAGAAACATACCCTACACGATCATGTTCTGGTAAATTTATGTAACGAGTGATAACATCTTCGATCCTACAATATGATGAATGAATATGTTACCAAAACTTATGGTGTTCGTAATCCATGCAATGATAAATGCGTGAAATAAAAATAAAACAAACCTTCTTTTTCCAGAAAAATGAATGAGACGACCGGAAGGAGAGAACATGATAAGAGCAATGTCAATGTCGCAAAGGATTGCAAGTTCATAAGCCTTCTTGATGAGACCATTTCTACGTTTAGAGAATGTAACTTGTCGGTTTGTGTTGTTCTCTATTCTCTTTATCTGCAGCTTAACACGACCCATTTTTTTTTTTTTACAGAGATTGATGTTTTGATTCACAACAAACACGAAGAGGAAAACCAAAGTAGAAATGAAAAACAAAGGAAGAAGAAGAAGAAGAAGAAGAAGAAGAAGAAGAAGAAGAAGAAGAGATAGATATTCAAAGAGAGAGAAGAGGAAAGATATAAGGGATGTGGCGAATTATATGGAACTTTAAGTTGATTTAGTCACTATATACATTTAATGTACAAACTATGACGAAGCTTCGTGTATATTACATGGTTAAGTGGTAAATAAGTGGTTATCTTGGAAGGAAATGAACGTACTTAAACAAGTTCTGGCAACAAGCAATATTGGTTAGAAAGGTCAAAATTTATTCTCCGATAAGGGAGGAACTATTTGTGTTGAAACAACTAAAAAATCGGTTTTTCCACTAATTAATTGCATAATTTAACCCTCCATTTTTCAATTTTTGATATTTTTCTTTTTTCTTAAATCATTCTTAGTAGAATCTGAATCAAAAACCGAACGATCAATTCAAATATAAAAGTCTTTAATCAATTAACTTTTCAATTCAGTTTCTAATTTTTTAGTTTAATTTTATCTCAATAACTCTTATTAATAAAAATTAGTCGGTTAATTAATTAATTAGTTTTTTAAATTAATTAATTTTCATTTAACAATTTCATTATTCAATTAAACTTTAATTTTTTCAATAGGTTAGGATAATCGACTTCTTTAAATTCTATTATATATTTTTAAAATTTATTCAATTTTTATTATGTACCAATTTTATAGAAAATTTTAAATTTTAATTATTTGAAAACCGAACTAATTCTACCGACTCAATTATAAAAGTCTTTAATCAATTACTTTTTCAATTCGGTTCTTAATTTTTCGGTTCAGTTTTATCTCAATAACTCTTATTATTAAAATTAGTCAGTTTATTAATTGATTAATTTTTTAAACTAATTAATTTTTAGCTTTTCGATGGGTAAGAATAATCTACTTCCTTCAATTTTATTATAAATTTTTTAATTTTATTCAAATCTTTATTATGTACCAATTTTTTGAAAATATTTAAAATTTAATTCTTTTATCTTACTAATTTGATTTTCAATATGATGTTTTAATACTTAAGTGGTCCCTTAGGAGATAGATGAGTTAGTGGAGTGGAGGGATATAGAGTTAAAAGATTACGTGTTCGATCCCTCAATCTACACTCTTTCTATTGAGCCTATCGTACAGAGTTTGTCCAGTACGAAGTACCCGATTAGAATAATTTATAGGCTCTTGCATCAATCTAAAAATTTACCGTGTACGCATCCAAAAGATAACAACTATCGTTTTTCGTTAAAAAAGAAGCTTAATTATCAACATATGGTCCAACAACAATCCAGATAAGCGTCCAGGTGGCGTCCTCTCTCTCCGATGAACATTGGCAAGTTTTAACAGTTTTGTTTAGTCCACTCAGCTCTGGATAGCAGAAAGCTAACGCTCATCACCAAATATGGCGTCGTCACTCTCTGCTTTAACCATCACAACCCCCAGACATCACTTAAACCTTCAAAAATCCAACTTCTCTACAAATCCCACTTCTTTTTTCTCCCCATTTCGTTGTTCCTCTCATATATCCCGTGATAAAGATGAACAGGTACGTCTTTCTTCAATATCATCAACAAAGAAGTGCATTCTTCAAGTGGGTATGGGGCTTTTTGCAGCTACAGCCGTTGCTTTAACACCAGTAGATGCTAATGCCACCAGAATTGAGTACTATGCAACTGTAGGAGAGCCTTTATGTGACCTTAACTTCGTTGACTCTGGCCTTGGTTTTTGCGATGTTACTGTGGGCTCTGGAAAGGAGGCTCCGTATGGCGAGCTTATCAATGTGAGTTATGAATTTGAAAGTGTAGTTTCTGTTTCCTGTAATTTATACCATTTGGTTTATTTTCATGGTTAGATTTCCCCATGGAAGTGCTTGTCAATTATATATGCAACTTCATGATATGGCACACTTGTATTTGGGTCTTCAGATTATTATATGTTCTCTGAAGTCTGATCTGTATCTTTTTGGATGATCCTGTCTTTAGGTTCATTACACAGCAAGATTTGCAGATGGAATAGTCTTTGACAGTAGCTATAAACGGGGTAGACCACTTACCATGCGGATTGGTGTTGGTAAGGTACGAATCCATTAAGCTGCGGTTTATCACTTACCTTTATTTTCTAATCCAAATGGAGGTTAAGTGGTCCAACCTTGTTTATATCTAAAGCAATATAAATTATCAGATCATAATTAATATATGAATAGTAGAATGATATAAAAAATACTTAGATTAGAAGACATGATAGGCGTTTCTTGTAACTTGTAGAATCACCTGCAATGCATAAAAAATAACTTATACTCTTCTCTTGCCTCCTGTATTCGCTTAAGTTAGGTTATAGATAATGTAACCCTAACCTAACTTATATATAGGGTTATAAGATTACAAGAAAGGTCTAAGTTAATTAATCAAAAATTGATTCCTATTGTCAAAATATTCTGATAACTATACACAAAAATCATATAACACTTAATAAACCTGTTGAGAAGACTAAGTTCTTATAAGGATCACAAGTATAACCAAGGACTTTCAAGCTTCAGGTCTCTATTTGACTCAGTTGTAAAACAAAAGACTAATTAGCTGTAAATACCTCTTCAAAGTCTCCTAATCTGTTCTGAGATTCTTGGAACATGAACTACAGATGGGAGGTTTTCCACTGATGCTTAAACAATTACTGTTTGACATACTTATGGTTGCAGGAGAATCTTCTTTTTATTAAAAAAAACTAAAAACTGAATTAGAACTTTGCAAGGGAACTAATCATCTACTAACAGCAAGGATGTGGATGAAAAAATTTAACTGTTTACATCTGCAAGAGGTTGTTCCAGCCTTCTTGTCACAAAGAAAATTCACGAAGAATTGAACATGAACATAACGCAGTATTTGTTTTTCACTAATCCTCTGTATATCCAGGTTATCAGAGGGTTGGATCAGGGAATTCTTGGAGGTGAAGGAGTTCCTCCAATGCAAGTTGGTATGATCCTTGGTTAGACTTTTGTGTGTTCTTATATCAGTGGTTGTTTATCTGAAGTAATTTCATCGCTGACTTTCCGCAGGCGGTAAACGTAAACTTCAAATTCCTCCACACTTAGCTTATGGACCAGAACCCGCAGGATGTTTTTCAGGTGCTGTTCCAAATTACTTAAGTGAAATTCCAAATTGAGTAGTTTTCAGCAGTTTGTTTTAAACTTCTTTTCAAATCAAATTATGTTTCTTTTCAGTTATCACCAAACTCATGATCTTGTTAATACAGGTGACTGCAATATCCCGGGCAATGCAACTCTTCTTTACGATATAAAATTTGTCGAAATCTACTCAGGAAATAGACCAAGATGACAAATTGATGGAAAACCAGTAAGTTGCATTTGCCCTGAATCAATAATATAATTTCATTGAACGAATGTCCATATACAGTGCTCCTTGGTAATATTAGTTCTTCCAATTTTCGTCTGAAAATGTTGTTTCTTAAACTTTGAAGGAACAGAAACGCCAAATTCAGAGTGCAGATCAAAGTTCAGGCTCCAGTCTAGTGGTTGAAAATTTTAATCCTCAATACAAGGAAGCAAAGTGCTCACTGATCATTGACTTGGCCGTCTTTTTGCTGAATGCAAAGTTATTATTCCTTAGATTGGTTTTATGAATCCTCCTGGTCTTTGAAGTTGGTTTTCAACAATAAGTAAAAATCGCATACTCGAGCACCTAGAATAAAGTGACAGGTCCGATTTATGTGACTTGAAAATCTGATAGAATAGAAGCAATGAACACAAAACCACCCTTAAGATGCTTGCTTTCTTCAAAGACAATTTAGGTTAGATTAATTGCTTGTGAATCTCTCTTATTGTCCGGCAGGTCTTACTTTACGCTTCCTCTGGATCAGAGAAAGTTGGGAGAAAAGTAATCTGATAAAGAAATATTCTTTTTTTTTCTTGAATTGAGATTTGGGTTGGAGAGAAAAAGAAAAGAATGTGCTTTTGTTGGCAACTTCTTAGGCTCTTCCCTTCAGAACCAAATGGTCAAACGCAGGCTCTCTGATTTCAAAAGTTAAGAGCGCCTTTGGCTTCTGCTTTAGACCGTTTGGAAGAGGCAATCAGTGGCTAACTCCTTGATTCTAGTGCAAAACCAAAATGTTGAATCCGATCTAGTATTCTCTAACTTCGAGTCTGGTCGGCCCACAATGTTTCTCTATCAAGTACCTAATTGCACTAAAGAGGCTGACCAAAACCATTTACTGCTAAACTACAAACTTCTGTCTGGAATTGGAACCATTTAAGAAAGACCAAAAGACTCTGCTTAAAGAAGAATGCAAAGAAGAAACATTGATCAACTTGGCTAATCTGCTCTTCATTCATCTGTATTACAAGGAGAACCCCAAAAGCAGACTGATCCTGCAGTGGGAAATTGATCAATTTCTGAGTACACTAATGAACAGAGGAAGCAAAACATGTCTGATATAGACATTCCATGCTTTTTACATGATGGAACATGCATTTGGATTGTCATCGCTAAACATGGTCGTATATGGTTCCTCGTATCTAGTTACAGTACCACTTGCTGCGACGCTCTCTACCTTCCTGACATAACCAGGAGGCGCCTTCTTGTCGTAAGACTGAGCAGCGTAAGGCTGAGCCACCAAATTGTAGGGAACATAAGGCCAAATCTCTGCCTTCTTCCCTGTCGACTTCGCCTTCTTTAACACCTTGTTTGAATCAACATATCCAGTAACAGACACCTTCTGTTGTTTCCTGTTGATCTCCACCTTCTTAACACCTGCACAAGAAAATTTGATAAAAACCTTAATCTACATTCTCAAATGTGATCGACCCTTTTCATTATATGCAAGAATGAACAATAAGAACATACCACTCATTGAAGAAAGTGCGTTTTTAACCTTAAGTTCACAACCATCACAGTCCATCCTCACTTTGAGCTCTACTGTCTGTAATTGCTTCCTCTTCTTCATGTATTTATGGCCTCCACTTCCCATCAGATCAGATAAATACTCTAAGGTACCTCCAATCCCCATGTTTTTGAACTAATGACAATGGTGTATGACAAGAATTGTAATCCAGAGAGGTTTAAGAGAAAAACCAAGTGAGAATGAGAGATATTGATGAGAAGACAAATAAGAAGTAAAGCTAACCAAGAAGCTACTTAGGAACTTCCCTGCAAGACAATGGATTCCTTGCTTGCCTTCTAACAAACAAAGAAAAAGAATAGATTTTCAAGGCTGCTCTTTTCTGTTTCCACAACTCACTTTACTTCAATTCAGATACTCGCTTTGCATAGGTCGACTGTTTATATAGAAAACCAACCCACGGTTTCATCTGATTCAAACAGAGAAAAAGGTGGTGGCCCCATTATGAAAAGGTTCTTATTTATATATAATGATTTATAAATTATGTAACTAATAATTGTATTTAATATAAATACAATATTATAGAGATATACAAAATAATGATAATACAAAAATATAAATAAATATGTATAAATATAAATATAAGTATATAAATCTCGTACTTAAGAACAACAGATCATCTATTAAAAATTAGGAAAAATAAAGCAAAATTAAAGCCTAAATTTCAGATATGCTGGTCGAGGTACACAAGTTTTTTCTCTTTGTGGGCACCAAATCTCAAAACTTGCTTCTTATAAATCTTATATTTCCAATCCTTCTTTGTTTTATCGACTTCAAACAGGATTTACGGTATAAGACTTTCTGATATACATGATCCTCGCGAAGAAGTAAATGTAGAACATACTATGAATATAGCGTATGACTAATCAGATATCAATGATGTAATAGATTAATATGACTCTAACATTTAATTCAAATTAAAAAAAATTAAAAGTATTAATTTAGTTCAAATTTAATTAATTTAATTTGAGTTTTAAGAGTGAGTTGAATTTTTATGTAAGAAATATTTAATTGATTCATATATATGTATGTTTTATTGTTATTTTTAAATAAAATTTTAAAGAAAGAATTTTTGTAAAAATTTTAAATATTTTTTAATTTCTTAAAATGTTTATAAAAAACCAACTATCGCCTTAAAAAAATGAGAGTGAAACCTCATATGTTGTGTATTATAATACAAGTTAAATGTAGCACCTACCTCTCTAGGCTGTAGGCGTAGAGAGCCTTTGTCATGAATAGAGAAGGAATAAAAATAATATAGTGCGGTCGGCTCCAGCATGAAAGCGAAAGCAGCTGGCGCGACTAGAAGAGGGCATGTGAGAAGGCATCACCCGAGTGCATGATCGACACGTGTAAATGAAGTAACGGTTAAGATGGTAAGAGGAGCTGGCTTGGCTTTTAATAGTGTTTGCTATCTAAGCTGTATTCTCCTTAGCTGTTTTCTGATTGGTTCGTAGAGTCTTCCTCGCACACGCCCGCCACTGCCAGCGAATCACTCAGCCCCACCTTTTTTTTATTTTTTTTAATGCAATAAATTCAAATTATATTTTAATTTTATATATTATTTTTAATAACCATATTTAGAGAATTTGGATTAAAAATTATTAATTAAAATTTGGGTGAATGACAGTAGGCATTAAGGCGGAGAGTTCTTATGGGCTGTGAGTACAGCTGTTATTTTTTTTAAATTCACCAAAAAAAAGTTATTTGATAGTTTTTTATGATAAATTTTAAATTTAATTTTTTTAAAAAATATATTTTGGTCGGAAGTATTTTTTATTTTACAATCAAATATTTATTTTCTAATTTTTTTTGTAGTAGACAAAAGTACTTAGTGCCTGTTTGGATGCACTTATATCAATAGAGCTTTTATTATTAAAGCTTTTATTAGTAAAGTTTTTTTAAAAAGAGCTTTTCTAAGAAGTCAGTTGGTTATTTAGCTGTCATTTAAAAAAGAGCTTTTTTGTAAGAGCTTCATACAATAGATTGTTTGGCAACATAAAAATAAAAAGTACTTTTAATTTTAACTATATTTTATTTTGTAATAAAAATTATTTATACATACAAATATTATTTAAAATATATTAAACAATATGTAAAGCACAATTTATTAATTATTATATAATTTTAAACTATATAAAACATAAATAAAAATATATCTAACCAAATCTTTTATATGGATTAT